>JAULCF010843457.1:0-18974 GCA_032361265.1 Devaleraea mollis | reverse complement strand
GCCAATGATGGACGGCCTCCATTGATGGCACAGTAAACTCTACTTTTAATCGCAGTTAATAATGGGAGGATTACCACACCAGCTTATGACATTTGCCCTCAGGGGCGAACCGGCAACGAAGCATCACAAGCAATGTTGATCTCTGGTACCAATAATTTGAGTCAATTACAAACATGTCTGGATTCAGCACATAATTTTTTGCTTTCAAAAGAAGAGGCTAAAAGTATCTTCAATAGCCAGATTGCTCTTATAGAGAAACATTGGGACGTGATATGCGATGAAGCGGAGTTATCAATAATCGATAGAAATCTTCTATGGCGACGTCAGTTTTTAAATGCTTGGTCTATCGCGTTTGACTCCTAGTTAATAGTTAATATGGCGCTTTTGATGGCTGTGGGTTGACCAATAAATTGACTGATAGTTGACTAACTTGAGCTCGTACTCGAAGACGTACTATTTCAATTTAGCTTAAAAGAATGAAGGCAAGGGTTAGCCTTAAACGTGTCGATAACATCGACATGAAAATAGCTTATGTCGCTATTTTCCACTTTTATCGACTCGTTTTAGCGGTGGAAGAGTTTTTTATTCTATTGTTCTAGGTTTTTTTCCGCGTTATTTAAAATAATTTTTTTAACGAGAATTTGCGACTAAACAACGTTCAATTTCTCAAGAATTTTCATTGTGATAAACCGTATAACTAAATAAAAAACCACATAGGAAATACTCGCTGCTAAGTGAGCGTGAAATCGATAAAATATAGGGCGTATCTATATGTTAATTATGGCGATTGTTCACTTTTAATAATTCTTTGGCTAATTCTATTTCAATCAATTTCTTGTTTAAAAATCGAACTAATAATAGACCCTGAAACTTGTGTTTTCTAGCTAAAAATATCTGCCAAAAAACACTCTTGAAAAATCACTAAATTTCGTGGTCAGATAAGACGCACAAAAAGTAAGTTGAAAAATTAGTTGTTGACAGAAAAAATATTCGAGAATAGAGTTCGACTCATCAACACCGCTTGCAACTGATTTTATTTGCAACGGATTATTTTTTAAATAACGAAGAAATTTTAAATAAAATGAATTTATTACTACTAAAAAGCCTCACGAATCATGCGCCGAAAGCGCAGAGTTCGTATCGCCCGGATAGTGGGGAGAAATGCATTTGCTAGGACTGAATTAGATCTTAATCATTAGATTTATTCGAAAGCCTAGCCTAAACCGCTAGGCTTTTTTCATTTCTGGCCTAGAAAAATTAACAAACATGAATATTTACAGGGTATAGCTCAGTCTGGTTAGAGTTCTTGCTTTGGAAGCAAGTTGCCGGTGGTTCAAATCCATCTACCCTGACCAATTAACTTTACGAAAAACGAAATTTTACAGAACCATGATTTTATTAGAAACGATTAAACAAACGGGGAACAACAGTTTACCCAAACTGCATGCGATGAATTCGCAGGACCGCCTACGCTCGAGCTATGAACTCGACGGGAGCGGCCATGCTAGGTGAGTAAGATTTCGATTATTCGATTTTTTTACTAAGGCCTGGCGCAAAACGTCAGGCCTTTTTTTATAAACAAATTTTATTAACAACCCGTTCGATTGATGGAGGTCGGACAAAACAACAGAACCGTTTGGTGTGGCCTTAGCTTAATTGGAAAAGCCCCTGAATGTGAATTAGGAAGATATGGGTTCAAACCCCATAGGTCACCCCAAACGGTTTTGTATGAAGAATTTGCTGAGGTAGCCCAATTGGCAGAGGCGTCTGGCTTAGACCCAGATTGTTGAGAGTTCGAATCTCTCCCTCAGCACCAGTTTTATTCTGGCGAAGCATGGCAGGTCTATGCGCTCGGCTGTTAACCGAGAGATTAAGGTTCGAGCCCTTACGCCAGAGCCATGTACGAGTGGTGGAACGGTATACACGGTGGGGTTAAAACCCGCTGCTTCGAAAGAGGCATGAGAGTTCGAATCTCTCTTCGTACACCATTTTTTAGGTGTGTAGCTCAAATGATTAGAGCACCCGGCTTTTAACCGGGAGGTTGTGAGTTTGATCCTCACCACACCTACCAAGCTAGGTAAGCATTGTTGGCGATGCAGGTGTTTTGTAAACATCAGAATAGAGTTCGATTCTCTAACTTAGCTCCAATTATTTTGCGGTGTTCCAAATGGATCGACCAAGCAGGGCTGGATCACCTGTAAAAAACGACAGACGAATTTGGAAGGTGCCGTCTTCGGAGACAAATAGGGTTTGAACCCCTAGGTACTGAGTGATTGGTAGGGGTTCGACTCCTCCACCTTCCTCCATGATTGTGCTACGAAGGAAATGCACAAACGGGTTATCGAGCGTCCCTAAAAACCAATCGCTCGTGTTAAAGGGTTATTTATTTAGCCCAAGAAATAGAGATTTACAGCTGCGTTGAAAGTAGGAACGTGGTTATCAGTCAGATGTGTCATCGGCCTTATACCAAGTATTTGATCGAGACAGTGTTGCTTAGTAGCGCGCCTGAAGATATCAGCCTTAATCTGATTAGTGACCGGGAGACGTCCCAGCTGGAGTAACGACCAACCTGTAAATTTCTGTGTTTAATTTTTGGAAAGTGAATCGGCCAGGGGCCGAGCTGGCTTGCTAAGCCAAGTGATCCTTAGGGGTTGGGTTTCGATTACTCCGCTTTCCGCCATGCGCTTGTAGCTTAATGGATTAGAGCGGCCGGTTTCGACCCGGTCAGGTGGGGGTTCGAGTCCCTCCAAGCGCGCCAGAATTCGGAGATGTGATGTATGGACATCAGGGTGGTTGTAACCCACCCGCCTTTGGCATAGTTGGTTCGACTCCAACCATCTCCACCAGTTTTTATAGGTGAGTAGCTCAATTGGTAGAGCACCAGTCTTTGAAACTGGGGGTTAGTGGTTCAAATCCACTCTCGCCTGCCAGCATTTTTTTAACGTAACTTAAGTAAACTAAAAGAGGTAAGGAGGATGTTTAGCCAGAAGCAAATAGACGAGATGAAAGATTATCTTGCACACGTAGACGGCCGAGTTTATATCGGCTGTGACAGCGTCTTGAATAGACGGTTTAACCTAAAAACACAGGCCTATGAAAAATGGGCGCGGTTCGCAATTGTATTGGTCGTTCATATCGACAATAGCCGAGGTTGTAAGATCTTTAGCTATGTTGAAAGTGAACGAGTCTATGATGCGAAGATGCGTAAACCGACTCTACGCTTGATGACTGAAGTTTATAAAAGCGTTGATTGCTTCATGGCTCTTAGTGACATTCTTGAAGATCGAGAAGTTGAAATTCACTTAGACGTAAATTCCAACGAGTGTCACGCCTCTAACGCAATTGCCAAACAAGCAATTGGCTACGTGAAAGGCATGACCAACCTTAATGCGCTGATCAAACCAAACGCATGGGCGGGCTCAAGCAGCGCTGACCATGTGGCTCGTTACAAACGAGTATTGTGATGCGTTAACCACCACTCAAGTCTTGAAAACGAATGCCGTATTTATCAAGCAATTGTTTAATACGGTGAGAGTCGTTAGTCGACGCTTTTTGAGTTCTTGAGTGGTTAAATAATTTTCGACCCGCTTCAGCCATGGAGCGGCTGTTAGCACAGACCTCTGCGATTCCATTAATAAGAATGTGGTCGTAGAGGTCTAAGCTCGCCGCTTCGTTAGAACCGATAAGGTTCTCAACTCTGGACGCTAATGAGAGCTGCGACGAATTGCTTGCTAATCCGTCATCCCAATCATTTTTTAAGCGTCCTACTTCTTGGGCTACGTTCTCCTCATCGATTCGACCACCCTCAGACAAAACACCCATTCGAGTAACGCTGGCGTTCAAATCTCTGAAGTTACCGGCCCAGGTCGCTTCGGCTGACAGTGCGAATTTCAGATATCGGTCTCGAGCTTGTTTGTTAAACCCAAGCTGTTCTCCGTAGAACTGACTGTAGCGTGCAATTTCAAAATCCAGGTTTGGCTCAAAATCTTCCATACGCTCTGAGAGCGATGGCAACTCATAACTCCATAGGTTTATTCGAGTGATTAGATCTTTTCGAAATAAACCTTCACTCGCCATTGCCTTCAGGTCTTTATTGGTGCCGACAATCAATTGGAATTCACTGCTGGTCTCCGCATCGGCGCCAACAGGTAGAAAACGTTTTTCTTCAACGGCGCGCAACAACATGGCTTGTTCATCTAAGCCTAGCTCACCTATTTCATCTAAGAACAGTAAGCCTTGGTCAGCTTCTTTTAGTAAACCTGGTCGATTACTACTCGCTCCAGTAAACGAACCCTTGGTGTGACCAAACAAGGCGGACATAGCATTGTCGCCTCTAAGCGTTGCACAGTTCACAGCGACTAATTTACCGCTGACCTTGCCTAGATCTTTTTTGAGTTCGAAGATACGTTTCGCAAGCTGAGTCTTACCGGCGCCGGTCGGGCCAGTTAACAAAATAGGCTCGGCGGATCGAATCGATATTTTTTCGATTTGCTTGATCATCGCGTTGAACTTTTTATTCTTGGTCGCGATGCCGCCTTTTAGTCGATCAATACTCAGAGCTTGCTCTTGGGTAAAACGCGAGGCTATTTGATCGTACTTTGATAAATCTAAATCAATGAGCTGATAACTGCCCGGCCCACCATCTCTTCGGTTAGGTGGCGATGTTTGAATCAGCGCGCCTGGCAAGTAATTGGTTTCGGTCAGCAGATATAGACAGATTTGAGCTACGTGCGTGCCGGTAGTGATGTGTGTAAGGTAACGCTCAGATTCAGGCTTAAACGAATAGTTGCGAGAGAAGTCGAACAACTCGCTGTAGACCGTTTCAAAATCCCAAGGATCATCCAGCGTCAGATGGTGATGCACCACTTCGGTTTCAGGCGACACCGCCTCAACGTCTTTGGTCACTCTATCGGCCAGCTTCTGAAACGTCGGCTGAAACAATAACTCAAGCCGGTCAACGATTAAGTCGTCCTGTTGGCACATTGATAACGTCGGCCGCCATGCGTCCCAACGTTTTGCTCCATGCCCTCGATCATCGAGGGAGGTTCCTAACAAACTAATCGCTACAGTCTTCATATATTTAATTAGATACTAATTATATCTATTTTGATAGATAAATATTCATCTCAAACAGAGCGAAAATACCCAATAAATAAAATATATATTTATAAGTCAATTAAAACAATGACTTGAAAGTATTTTTATCTAATTTTGAAAAGTTGGCACGCTATTCGCTATATGACAAGCATAGACAATAAGTAAAAGAGAACAATCATGACAACACAAACATATGAAGTAACCCAAGACGGCGGCGTACCGATCAAGTCATGGACTAAAGGCGTTCCGTTTGAAGATCAAGCGAGACAACAATTGGTCAACATTTCAAAAATGCCGTTTATCCATAAATGGGTAGCAGTAATGCCAGATGTGCACCTTGGAATCGGCGCAACCATTGGTAGCGTAGTACCAACCATCGGTGCGGTAATTCCGGCCGCGGTTGGCGTGGATATTGGTTGCGGAATGATGGCGGTGAAAACCAACATGACATCGCACCACTTACCTGAAGATTTAAGCGCAATCAGAAATGCGATTGAGCGAGCTGTGCCACATGGCCGATCTGCTCGAAGACGTGGAGGCCGCGATAAAGGCGCATGGTCAGACATCCCTGATGATGTTGCTCACGCTTGGTCACCATTGGCCGCGAAGTTTGACGTATTGAAAGATAAGCATAGCGTTTTGAAGAACACTAACAACATTGCTCATTTGGGAACCTTAGGTACTGGTAACCACTTTATCGAAATCTGTTTAGACGAGAGCGATAGCGTTTGGTTCATGTTGCACAGCGGTTCACGTGGAGTGGGTAACAGAATTGGCACTCACTTCATCGAGCAAGCTAAGAAAGATATGGAGCGCTGGATGATTCAGTTGCCACATAAAGACTTGGCTTATTTGCCAGAAGGTTCGGATAACTTCGTGGATTATGTTGAAGCCGTTGAATGGGCACAAACTTATGCACGCATTAACCGTGAGGTGATGATGGAGCGAGTAATCGCGGCCGTTAAAGCCAGCTTAGGGTTTGATTTTGAAGCCAAAGCCGAAGCGGTGAACTGCCACCATAACTATGTGTCTCGTGAGAACCACTACGATAAGAATGTATTAGTGACCAGAAAAGGAGCCGTGCGAGCCAGGGAAGGCGAAATGGGAATTATCCCAGGCAGCATGGGCGCTAGATCATTCATCGTTCGCGGTTTGGGTAACGAAGAAAGCTTTTGCAGCTGCAGCCATGGTGCGGGACGAGTTATGTCACGTACCGCAGCCAAGAAAGCTGTTTCGTTAGACGAGCATAAAGAAGCGGTTAAAGGTGTTGAATGTCGAGTAGACGAAGGTGTGATTGATGAAACGCCAAGCGCCTATAAAGACATCGACAAAGTGATGGCCGCACAGAACGATTTGGTTGAGATTGTGTATACGTTGAAGCAGATCGTTTGTGTAAAAGGTTAGTACGATTTACCTATATGCCAGGATAGGCAATGGCAAGACCACGGACGGTCGTTCGCCAGTAAATCGTTTTATTGATTAAGGGCACGAAGGCGAAACGGCGAGCCGTCGGAAAATGTTGGAAACTGCCGATGAAGGGTAAAACTGAGATTGTGTAAGGTGTTGTTAAATCTGAAAGATGAGGTACCGACTTTTAGTGGGGTCTACGTTTTAAAAACAACACCGCTTTGATGTAATGCTCAAGGTAACGATTATTGCGGGTTCGAGTCCCGCCGTGTCCGCCAATAGTTATAATGAAATAGAACGACAAGTAAAATGAAAAGCAACAAACAACGCAGAGTAGAAATAAAGACCAAAAGAAGAGCGCGGGCTGAAGCCTTGAAAGGCCGCCCGTTTAAGGCCAACTTTTTTAACAATCTATATAGCATCGCTGCCAACCATTCCGAACTAACACATAACATTACGCCCGGACCGTACCCCTCATTCTATAGAGATAAGCCTTTTAAATGCCAAGCCTGCGGAGCACATGAAGTATGGACAGCAAACAGTCAAAAATGGTGGTTCGAAATCGCAAAGGGAAACCTATACTCAACAGCCATTCATTGCCGTAGCTGCCGAGCAAAAGTAAGAACAGAAAAACAACAACAGAAAAAGCATATGGAAAAAATGGCTAAACGAGAGCCACACCCAAATGAAGCTTTTTTCAGAAAACATTAAGTAGAAAAAATGAATAAGGAAATGAAAATAATAGACGGCTCACAAGGCGAAGGCGGTGGGCAAATTTTAAGAAGCACATTGGCGCTTTCGATGTGCACAGGAACGCCTGTACGCATAGAGAACATTAGAGCCGGCCGCAGAAAGAGCGGCCTGTTAAGACAGCACTTAGCTTGCGTACGCGCGAGCAAGGAGATTAGCAACGCCAAAGTAACTGGCGACGAACTCGGCTCATCAACAGTCGAGTTTCGACCTAGTGATATACAAGCAGGCACTTATGACTTTGCCATCGGCTCAGCTGGCAGCACCAGCTTACTATTCCAAACAGTATTGCCCGCACTATTGATGGCCGACAAAGAATCAACGGTGAGTTTCTCTGGCGGAACCCACAATGATCTAGCACCTAGCTTTGACTTTATTAAGCACTGCTTTATCCCAGCACTGAAGACAATCAATCTAGATGTTAAAGCTGAATTAGAAGCTTACGGATTTATGCCACACGGCGGCGGAAAATGGACCGCTACCATTCAGCCTATTAATGGTATGGGTGTGTTCGATATGGCGAGTGTCGGGAAGTTTGAGATCAAACAAGCGATCGTCACTCAGTCTGGCGTGAGCAGAAGTGTTGCTGAGCGAGAACTCGCACGTGTTAAGAAGAAGCTCCAGTGGGCTGATGATGAACTGCATATCAACCAAGTAGAATCCATTGGACCCGGCAATATTATTTCATTGAGAGTGTCTGACGGAAATGTCACAGAGGTTATCGACGTTGTTGGAGCAAAGAAACTATCGGCCGAAAGAGTAGCTGGGAGAGCGATTTCTGCGATGAAGCGTTACATAAATTCTGGAGCAGCGGTAGGCGAATATCTTTGCGATCAATTGTTACTGCCTTTAGCACTTGGTAATGGCGGGCGCTTTACGACTATTGAACCAAGCCTACATACTAAAACGAATATAGACGTAATTAAGATGTTTATGGATTGCGAAATAATTACTACAGAGCTGGATAACGATCTTTTTGAAATTTTGATAAACAACTAATTCTCAATCAATCCAAGAAGAATCAACGTAATTGACCACAACGTTTAGAATAAGATAAATATGCTATGAGAGAACTATACGAAACAACTATGGAACGCAGGCGACCTGAAGATGTTGCCGACATGATCATAGAAAAGTTCAGTGAAAATTTCTCTATACTTGAACGTAGGGCTATCAAAAAGGCAGCTGCGAACTCATTGGGCCGAGGTCAATTTTCATACTCTTCAATGTTCGATACCTACAAAAAGCCTATTGGAGCTACTCGCCAATTAAGCAAAGGAAAAGATCTTTTCCCAGCCGTGGAAGTACAGCCTGAGTTGATTTCTGATCAAAGCGATGAAATTAGCCACTATGCACAACGAATTGGCGATACGATTTTCAAACCTGTGGGTAACAATAATTTTTTAACTGATCGTCTAAATAAGAAAGAGCGAGAAGAGAAAGGGTTAGATATTTCGAAGAGGCAATACAACAAACGTTTTAGATATTTAAAACGACTCAAAGCGAAGAGCGACACCTTAGCTAGAGAAGTATCTAAGCACGAATTTACGCAGATTGGAAAAACTGGGTTAGCAACAAAACTTACTTACGAGGAATTTTCATCGGACATCAATACCGCGTGCTTCATCGCCTATTATGTATCGCGATGCAATCTTAGAAGTGAGTTCACCATAAATGGTCAAGTTAGACCATATGACAAGATTGCCGATAAATTATTTAAAAAATGTCAGATCGCCAAAACCACGAACTGGTTTGCTATTGCTCATGTCTTTCCAGAACAATATGTTTTGGAGAAAATTTCAGGCCATCAAAAAGGTATTTTACTAGGTGTTTGGTACGGCATTTTAGAAAATATCGCTGAAATGCTCTCTGATGTATGGGAAGGGTCGGATATTAATCGCAAAACAATGATTGTGAAACGAGGCAATGATTCAACCACGTGGAATAACACTGCGAGTGCTTGGAATAAGGCACGAGACTCATGGGTTGGACTAAACTATGCCTTAGGCACTGAAGTGATTATAGAAGAGGTGTGTTTCGGGAAGGCTCTAAGATTAATGGCGGGTGATGTTGTAGCGTGGCATCTTTCTGATGGAGGCAATCTAGATACTGATACTTTCGTGTGGGCAGAACTACCACTCCCATGGGAGGTGTTCAAGGGCGAGGCAAGTTGTAGTAAAAATAATGTAATCGCTGTTTGTAAAAAGTACGGCGTTGATGCTGAAAAAAGGGGCTGGGTAGCACCGAGGCCGAAGAAAAAAGCCGTTTCCTATACACCAACACCTGAGCTAGTTCATGGCGTCACCGTTACCCATCCAGGCTTAGCAACAGTTTTAAAACGTGCCGGCGTTTTTTCCGGAAAACCTAAAAGCTAGTTCAAGAGATTTTTTTAAACTAGAATAACAAGATACCTCTAGGGTAGCTCAGTGGTAGAGCGGTCGGCTCTCTTTCCGACTGGACGCAGGTTCGAGCCCTGCCCCTAGAGACTTTTTGGAAAACTGCTTACTCATAGGTAAGCTCACCCATAGGATATTACTCCAGTTAATCACAATCGTTCCTGTTTACGTTCTGGGTAACATTTGGCATTTATAACAACCATTCACATATACTAAGACGCAATAATAGTTTCGATAAAGGAATGGTAAATATGAAGCGGTTTTCTCGCCACACTGAAAGCTTTCAGAGATGGCTTCCCCTGCTTACTTTGTTAGTAGTATATTTTTTTGCACGACTCTTCTTTCAGCAACTCACCATTATGAAGTCGGCGTTTATATATCCTACCGGCTTAATAGTAGAGTCATTTTATGGCGCTGGAAATTACGCTAATAAAGAGTGGCTGTTTGGGTTTAACGGAACTCAATTCATATTGGGCGAGTCTTGTAGCGGAACTACATTTTTCAGTTTATTAATCGCCTACGTCTGCTTCAGAGCCCTAACTCATAAAACCTCTATAGTTTGGTTAGTTTTTGCTTACCCTATAGCGATTTTCGCAAACGCGATGAGAGTTCTCTCATCAATATACGCACATAATGGGCTAGCGACCGTTGATGGCCTTCACTTAAGCAGCCAAGTTCACGTTTTCACTGGGGCGATTACCTTTCTTTGTTGTTTCCTAGTTATTGCTTATTTCATCGAAAAACCAGAGAGTAGATTTCAGTATGGACACTAAGAAACGTACAACTAACCGAACCGCCCTGCTCTCTATTCTTTGGTGTGTAGTAATCCCTCAGTCCCTTTTGGTTCTTCTCAACTTCAGAGGGTGGACATTAATAAGCGGGGAGGCAAACCTAGAAGAGAAAAGAGTTGCCTTAGCGTTACTAGGTTTTGAATTGGCGATCATCGTAATAGCCGTATTCATTCTTGCACGTCTAAGCTCAAGAAAGTTGCAAGTCGGCTGGAAGCTTACTCTCGGCTCATTGACCGCGCATAGCTTATACCTTTGGCTATTTATAGTTAGCTTAGAAAACCTGATACCTAATTCAATACAGCCCTGGATTCTCAACGAGGGTAATGTTGGCAGATGGAACGCTACTCTTTTTATGCCCGGCGCATTTTTATCAATTTACGCACTTACCAAGTATTTTTTCTCAGGCGTCGGAAAAGCTATTAGCAACTTAACACTGTTGCTTACATTAGCCGGTACACCAATAGCTTGGTATTTACTTGTATCGCTTATGCAACCCCTCTGGTTTGGGCAATATGCAGTTGTCGGCTCGATCATTATTGGAACTTTAATGGTGATCGTATTCCTTGCCGCCATCATTAGAGTGTTCGACAAAATCGTGCATAAACAATTTCTTAGCAATGATAACGACAGGCATATTATCGTAGTGGTATTGATTGGCCTTGCTGCGCCACTGGGCGGCCTTGCTCTTAATAAGACTTTTTCTTTTCCTGCAGATTTTCAATCGATCAACGTATACGTTTTAACAATAGTTAATGGCCTTATCTTATTGGCAAAACCAACCCAGTCTGAAAGAGCGCCATTAATTCTATTTTTACGGTGTACGACCTTCCCATTTATCTTTTATTTCTTTTTTGTATTTCTCCCGTTTTTACCGCTATCTTTACTAGCGATTATTGCACTAGGCGCAGGATTTCTAATGCTTACACCGTTGGCGTTAGGGCTTTACCAAACTCGTATTACGATAAACGAATATAATTTCACTAAAGCCCGTATCGGGGCGAAAAAGGCGATTGCTATAAGCGCAATCGGGTTGCTGATTTTACCGAGCTACTTTCTTCTTCAAGCAGTGCTTGATAAGCGCTCTCTTAAATCCAGCCTAAATTACTTCTATGCACACGATATCTCTGCAAAGACACTATCCGAATCAGAAGCTCAACGATCAGCTCACGCTCTTCTAAAACTTAGAGATCGAAAATCTGACATTCAACTTCCCTACCTTTCTGGCATGTATAACTACGTGGTGTTTGGGGATTTAGTGTTGTCCGATAAAAAAATAAACCGAATGTATCGCTTATTGACAAATAGTGACTTCCCAAAGGACAAGACATCTTTATTCGGAGATAGAAATGAGAGAGGACGCCAATGGCGTGGTCGAGGTTTACAGGCACCAAATCAAGAAGTAGAGGTTAGTGAAATTGAGCTAATTTCTAAACGTAAAGGTTCTGCAACCGTCAGGCTAACTCTACAGAACCTATCTGATAATACTCATTCGCTTTTTGTTGAAAAACTTAAAATACCAGAAGGTATTTTTGTCTCTGGCCTGAGATTAAAAATAGAGGATAAATGGGAGGCAGGGAAAATATTCGACCGCAAAACGGCACTTTGGGTTTTTCAAAAAATAACGGAAGTTCGCCGAGACCCGGCCATACTTTATTACCTAACACCAAATACAGCTGAAATACGCGTATACCCGTTCCCCAGCAAAGGAATCAGAGAAGTGGAAGTCAAATTTGAATACCACCCAAGCATAGCGTCCCATGTGCAATTTGGAGCCAAAGATATAGACTTAAATCCATCGATAACAAAACATACATTGCTGTCGACTTCTGGCGCAGAACCAATAACGAGACTTGCCGACTTTGGATTTAAAAGAAAACCCTATATTCACTACATTTTGGATTACTCCAAAGATTCAAACGTTTCAACACAAGGCTATCTAGACCGAATTTCAGATGTTAGCGATAAGCTAGGGATAGATGAGTTAAAAATTTCTGCTGCAAATATTGGAGTTTCAACACTTACTACCTCACCATTACTACAAAACGAAAACTCTTCTGAACTCACGAAAGTTATTGAAGAAATAGACCTTCCCAAAGTTGGAGGGTTATGGATTCAGCAGGCGATCTCCAAAGAAATATTGAATGCAAGCGACAACACGAATAAGGGCAACTTCGATAGGCGACCTATCTTTGTAGTTCTTACCGACCAAACCTCTTTAAGTACCGAAGAGGCTGTCTTATCAGCCTGGAGCCACCTTACCCCTGACATGCACAAGTGGTTTTCTTACGCCAGTGGAGAACTCACAGAGCACCAGATAGGCCAAGGGGGTGATGCTAGCTTAGTAGTAGTTGCACTAGAGAGCCAAACAGGTATATCTATATTACCGACTACAAGATCATCCATTGTTGATTTAGCAGAGCAAAATACTATTAAAATTTTCTCGCCAATAGAGAGTAAGTTTATAGCTGCGTCGAACCGACTAAATTCAAACCTAGACGTTCAGCACTGGGCACGTCGTGCGTCAACCTGGCTACAATGGCGCGAAGCAAACCTAAATCAAGGTCAATTCGAAGATAACCGAAGTCAATTTCTATCTCTAAGCCGCCAGAACGAAATATTACTGCCATCCACATCGTTTATCGTTGTAGAAAGCGCATCTCAATGGGAGATATTAAAACGAAAAGAGAAGCAGTCTTTAAGCAATCATAGTGGGTTAGATTTTGAAGACGAACAACAGACACCTGAGCCATCGTGGTGGATAATGCTGCTTGGTTTGTTAATTTTTCTGTATGCAAAAGAGCGTAAAAATTTAGGTAGACGCTTTACTAGTCAGTGAAGTGGCTTTCTTTGTCTTTAGCGTATAGCTCTATGGCATAGAGGTAATTTATCTCTACAGGCATAGTCGAATTATTACTGTGGCAATTCATTCCCTTGATTCAAAATGTCTATATAGGCTTCATAGGCATATACCCTATCTCGTTTTTTATCGGTAAGCTCGGCCAGTATATTCAACTCACATAACTTCTTAATCGCGGACTGAATAGTACCTGGAGCAAGCCCGGTGGCTTCCCTTAGAGAAAGGCTATTACTAATTGGTCGTTGTTGAAATTGTTTATGTAACTTACCTAGGTTAATCCTGCTACGGCCTTGTTGCTCAATTAGCTCCGAATCTTTTTCTCCTATTTGAAGCAGTTGTTTCGCTGTATCAACAGCCGAGCCAGCGCTGAATTCTATTGCTTGGGCAAAGAACGTTAACCAACTTTCCCAGTCACCGTCTTTTCTCACACCATTTAATAGTTCGTAATAACGCTGCCTATGCATTTTCAAATACAGGCTAATATAAAGCAGCGGCTGACTTAGCACGCCTTCACTCATTAATAATAGAATGATTAGCAATCGACCGACTCGGCCATTACCGTCAAGGAATGGGTGTAATGTCTCAAACTGAAGATGTACCAAAGCCGCTTTTAGAACTGTCGATGTTTGTTGCTTATCATCATGAATGAATTTCTCAAGATCAGACAAACCATTAATTAGTACATTAGGTGGTGGAGGAACAAAGACAGCATTTCCAGGGCGAGTTCCACCAATCCAATTTTGACTATTGCGTATTTCACCCGGTAGTTTTGTACTGCCTCGACTGTTAGAGAGTAATATTTTATGCAGCTCTTTTATTAATCTGACCGAGACAGGAAAGCCCTCAGCCAAGCGTTTTAAACCATGATCTACTGCAGCAACATAATTGCTTACCTCAACAACATCGTCTAGTGGGGCACCTTGCAATGGAGAGATTTCATGGACGAGCAGGTCTGACAATGAAGATTGCGTACCTTCAATCATAGACGACAAGACTGCTTCCTTGCGCACATAGCTATATAACAACATGTTTGTTGGAACGTGGTTTGCAACTCCCTCTAACTTACCAAGAGCTGCATGCGCTTTATCAAATTGCACGCGCAATGAGTCCGTCCACTCGATTGGTGGTCGCGGTGGGAGAGGGTTTGGGATAAACGCCTCGGCCTTTTCACTTAACGTCGAGATGACCACATATTTACCCTGTAACTCTCTTTGCAAAGTTCACCTAAATTGAATTAGTTATTTTTACTAATCCAAATAATACGCCAAATTGGATTAGTGAACAACACTAATCCAATTTAGCAACAGAGAACTCAAACCAATAGTTAACCTTAAAACGTGTCGATAGCGTCGACATATAGCTAACTTATGTCGATATTTTTTACTTTCATCGACACATTATTCAAGACGTAACTAATTTTCCGAGTTTACGAAAACTGAAATAGTTAACCTCTAGGTTTAACTATATGAAAAAACTTAAGCCACAAACGTCGTAACATGCCGATTTGTTACAAAACCTAGTACAATAATTAATATTGGCATAGGTTTCATAACATCGAACATGATTGCAAACGCCACACAAGAAGACCGCATGCTTGATTTCCTCAAGAGGAATACGCTTGCGCGTTCTAAAGAGCTACAAGCAATTGGCGTTGCAGCAACAACGATATCTAGAGTCGTAGAAGACGGCTCAGTCACACGAATTGGTCGCGGGCTATATCAACTAAGCGATGGTGAGATTGATGTAAGTACAACGCTCGCCGAGGTTAGCAAGCAAGCACCCAAAACAATCATATGCCTTATATCAGCACTAGCGTTTCACGGGCTGACAGATCAGATGCCTCGTAAAGTTTGGATAGCCATTGGAATAAGTGCTTGGGAGCCAAACTTTGAGCAACCTAAAACCAAAGTAGTCCGCCTTCGAGAGCCTTATTTTTCAGGAGGCATTGAAAAGCACTCCATATCTGGAACCATGGTACCAATATACTCAATAGAAAAATCACTCTGTGATGCATTTCGACTCCCTAAACTGGTTGATAGATCCGTTGCGATAGAAAGCCTCAAGTCCGCACTTACAGACAGAAAAACCACACCAGCGAAGATAGCTAATGCTGCAAAAAAGTATCGCGCCTAGAATCAAATTAGCCCATACCTAGAGGCACTGACAAACTAGCCGCTAAATCAATTAGGAACACCGGAGTTTAACTCAAACTCAACAACGCAAGCATTTCGCTCTTTGGCCAGACAGTATCTTTACGCCCTTTCACCGTACAAGGCGTATCCGCTAAATGCGCGCCCAATCGATGACCGGTAATTTGTGTTATATCGATATCATCATAAAGAACCATATGCTTAGCGTATTGAACCATTTGATTCTGAGTACCCTGCACTGAACGATTACAGTTGGTATCTATTTGGATTTTCTCTAACAAACTATGAGCCATATTCATTTGTTGTTCATTCGCACCGCACTTTAATATTGTGTTCATAAAGGCGAATTCAAATTCATGTTGAAAGGCGGAGAAGCCCTTTTTCGTTAGGCACGGAATAAACACCACAAACCGTGTTTGGTCATGTACTAACAGCACGCAGTTCCGCCTTTGAATAATGACAAGGTTAGCGTGCCAATCTCGAAGGGGATTGATATCCACAGCCTTCTCCGGCGCATTTGGTCCTTCCGGCTTTTGCTTTAAATGACCATTCTCATCAAGGTCGAATTTTTTGTATAGCTTTTGAGTAACATTGATATTAATCATCTTAATACTATCGTCGTTAGTTTAAGTTTACTTTGCTCTATAGATTAAACGCGGGTTGCATACGCATTTGTTCGTTACGGCTAATTCCAGCCTGTGTCGCTACCTCTTGCCAGGCCGCTACGCTTGACCTGACGTGATCCAGAATACTTTGCGCTTGAGGTTTATTTAACCGAAAGAAGTTAATCACATCCATTGCTAGTTCATAGCTCAAACTGTTGTCGTCTTCTGAGATGAATAGATGCAAGCCGTTAGCAGGTGTTGTTGGGTTAATGTCGTAAGCCGGAGATAGCTCCCAACCACCATCGCGAAAAATGAATCCATGATTTCGAAGATGGTCATCTGTATTTGACACTGCAATAGAGAATACGATTCGTCTCCATAATTGCTCTAAGTCATTTTTGGTATTTGAGCCTTGTTCAGTTAAAAACTGAGCCAGGTCTAAATAGCTTGCTCCTTGCTGTCCGTCCTTGAAGCCTAGTTGTGTCATCGCTGAGCTGAAGTGCAAACGACTATCACCAGCTCGATCAAAACGCTTTGTAAGAAATGTGTGATGACGACTATTAAATTTTTCGAGTCTGCACTCTGCCATTTCTATACCAGACTTAAGAGCTAACTGATACGCAACGTATTCCCACGCTGCAACATCATGGTCGTCATATCGACTAGGGAATTTGGCAATCCACAAACTGTTCTGTTCATCAACAACGCAAGATTTAGGCCGAGCACCACCTAATGAAGAGCCTGGTGCAATAAGCATCATTAGCCACTGTAAATTATCGACATCACTTTTATCATCTTCAACCTGACTGACGGCGTATTCTAAATCACGCAGTGACGATATTGGTGGCGCAGCCATGGCGTCATTGTCATCGAGAAACGCGCCATCAAGTTCTCGCTTGAAACGTAATGCGCCCATGCGATAAAGATCGTGAACACCTAGAAGGTAATCAACTTCATTAAGCACCCGAGGCTTTCTATCTTCCTGACGAGCGATTGCCGCTTCTCGACGTTTCATTAATAAGCGGCCCCAACGATCAGGGCACGAATCTAAAAACGCACCAAAGTTTTGCTCTCCGGAGCCATGCTGCTCACCGGCATAAAATTCCAAACTGGGGTCTATCTTTTGCGCAGCGGAAGACCTCAACCAATTGTTGTCGTAGGCAAAACTAAAATGTTCTTTATTTTTCACCATAGATGATCGTAGTGACCCAACCAATACTGGGTCACAGAGTTCATCCCAATCCGCGAAAACATATACTTGTGTACTCATGTTATTTCTCTAACAACTTAATATCTTGAAGCTTTCGCCCAAGCTCGTCGTCGTTTGCTATCTTTGCAAAGTCTTCAACAAGGCCTATTACACTTAACACTAAAACATAGTTCCCAATTGAAACTTTGGGGTCTCCTTGCTCTATTCGTCGAATAGTAAGACGACTCAAACCTGTTCTTTCAGATATAAGTTGCTGTGTGTAACCGCGCCGCCGGTACGCTAGCTTTATATTCTCACCTAGTTGAGCCAAGACCTTTTGATTCTTGGGAAAGACTATCGCAGACCTCTTCTGTTTAGTTTCATCATTGGGCATTATAGTTACCATTATTCTCTAAAGTGGCAACTATAGCTGTCATAGGCCTTCGCCTCAAGCCTTAATTGGTCACTATAGTTATCAAATATCGACAATATGGTAACTATAGTGATCATTTAGTAAGAAATGCATGCTTGGCTCTACACATCGGCCAAACGATCGGCCAATTTTCATTGATTACTTAAATATATTGAATATAATCATAAAGATAGATACTTTATAGATCGGCCAATTTTGACTGAATCTTTCATTTAGACGAAGAAATTCTTTTATTTGGCCGTATGTTTTTTCTAACTAGCCAGAAAATAGTTTGTTCAATAAAATTTGTTGTTCAACATTTATGAACAGACGAATTTATTGAACAGAGAAAATATGGACGTTTCCCCCTGATTAAAACGGCACACTGGCGGCACAGTGCTCAGTTCCGCTTAATTTGCATAAATTAGCCTAAACTACTGATTTCAAATTAGTAATCGCTAATTACTGCTATAACTAATTAGCCTTATAAGCCATTGATTATAAAGGATTACTAGTCTCATTTCACGACTGAAAATCCCCGTGTCGGCAGTTCGATTCTGTCCCTGGCCACCATTTATTCTCTTTATTATCAGTAATTTACGCTAATTAGACATCTAATGGCGCTACCTCCAATTGACCCGTTTTTGCGAAAAGCGCAATATGAGCGCACTGCTAAGCGCAAACGAGGCAATTACGATGGCAACATTCACAAAATCCAAATCAGGAAAATGGAAAGCAGAGGTTAGACGAACGGGCTGGCCTAAGGTGTATAAGACCTTCCGCATTAAACGAGACGCCGAGGATTGGGCGCGTGTCACAGAGGATGAAATCATTCGCGGCCATTTTGTACCTAGGAATAACTCTGAAAAACTCACCCTATCCGCTGCACTTGAACGCTATAAAAAAGAAGTAATTCCCACCAAAAAGCTAAGTGGTCAACGAAGAGAGATGAGCCGTGCTGACTTTCTTAAATCAAGGTTAGGACAATACAGTCTAGCGGCACTCAGTACTGAAATCATTGCTGAATTTAGAGACGCCAGGTTAGATGAAGGAAAAGCCAACAATACCGTAAGAATCGAGCTTGCCCTCCTCAGCCATATGTTTACCGTTGCAATTCAAGAATGGGGACTTGGGCTCACCGTCAACCCTGTTCAAAATATACGTAAACCCAGTCCGGGAAAAGGGCGTAACAGGCGACTGAACCATGAAGAAGAAAAACGGTTATTAAGGGCCTGCAATCAACATGCATATTTTTGCGTAGCGTGGACACCTAATTTTGCGTAGCGTGGACAGTGATTTTTACCAAGCGTGGACACCTAT
>JAULCF010842346.1:0-18996 GCA_032361265.1 Devaleraea mollis | reverse complement strand
AAAATACTGTACGCATTACGGTCGCTTAGCTTATGGGCGAATGACCCCGTACTTTCAATAAGTAGGGCCCCCACCTATGGTGCCTTAGCTTATGGGACGCAAAGGTAAGATAGGAACCGTGCGCGTTTCTTCTCACACTGTTCTTGATCATCGCTGTTTGCCAGTATTCACTGTAAGCACATTCGGTTGATTTGAATAGAAATTTGCGCAAACTTAGCAAAACTGCCCGCCTTTAAGATCCACCTTATCCAAACCCCCATCCATTAGCATAATTAAGCTTCTACCTCTCTACAGCCACCCTTTGCACTCCAGAAAACGCCCCAAGGACAACCCCCCTCCACCATCAATACACCCTCCCTCCCCTCATAGTCTGAGTGCCTCGCTGCTCGTACGCGCCCTAGGTAAGTTGCGCGCGCGCTCGCCGTCTCTCCGACCTCGCTTCAATATCTAACTGTTTACTTTGTTCGTGGTTTTTACAGTCTACTTCCTATCTATATGGCGCTCGTCTTACTCCTCGGCCTTCGCAAAGGCGCTCGCTACCCCCACCAGTTCGATCAATATGGAAATCAAGGCATTCTCCATCCCCCGCCTCGAAAGGGTCTCGGCATCACCCATTTTCCCAGCCACCGCCGGTGGCGACGGCATACAAGTTTTTCGGAGCCTAGCGGTGTTGAGTTTTGTCACCGAGGGACGAGCGCGAGGCAGCCGCCGGCATGCTCTCCGCCCAGAACCGCCTGCTCAAGAGTGCCACCGTCGGCTTAATAAGGTATAAACAAGCAGTGTTGATTATGAAGATAGTGGGAGCTCCAAGCTTGTCGGTAGTAAATTACTATATTAATTTTGTTATTTTGTGCCTGCTCTGGTGTGATATTTTTCGTGTGGAATAAAACAACTGGCTTGTTCACTGTTTATCACTTGCCCTTCGATTTGTATTTTTTTTTCATTTAATGTAGAACGGCGAAAGACTTTGACGAGCAGATATTAGATGAAAATACTAGAGGTATAGCTTTGTTTTATCTTTGCATTGCGTTTGGAGTGAAGTAAATCATTCTAGTTTCGTTCTCTTTTAAACATCAAGAAATTGTGTGGTATTGTAGGAAATCGTGCTTGCTATCACCTCTACTTGTTGATAGACATTCCAAAAGATTGTACGGCACCCTCAAGGCGATAGAAGAAACCAGTACTGCCCCGTCGATTTCTAGGTAGCGCTAATTTAACGACGTGCTACAGTCAAAAACTTACGACCAGTAGTCGAAAAGTAAAGGAAAGTACGACTTATGAAACTGCACATGACGAAAAAGTACACCGTGGCTTAGTTCTGCGATAAGATAGCAGTAGTTTCCGGGACATCATTTGTATGAGGTTGCACTGTGTCATATTAATGGCATATGATACAGTGATTACACTGTGATAACGAAAAGAAAGTTCCTCAAAATAAAAAATACTCATACATTTGCTGCAAGAAGAACTGCAAGTGTGCCACCCTCCGAAAACTGTACCGCACGAGTGCAGGTGATTAATGCTGTCTCTACTTGAAGAGAATTCTACGGTCAATTCTACTGTACGGGAGTTGTCGATACTTTTTGCGCGTTTCCAACCTGAGTAGGTTAAGTTGCCGCGCTTGGCTCATGTACAGGAACGTACCTGACTTGCGTTAATAAGCGTAACAGTCCTGCGTTCCTTTATCACACATTACGAAAAAAATGAAATCGTTGACGTTATACGTTATTATAGGTAAAGCTCCGACGATCTTTTTTGAATTTGACATGTGTTAATTAAGGTTGTTTTTAGAAAGTTACTGTAAGCATTTGTCGCGGCTGTGGCGCCAAATTTGGCGCACAGCATGGGATATTATGAACTAAGTTGGAACTTGATTCTTCGAAACGGTCGGTCAACTCGCTCTAAGTGCCATTGCTCGAAAACATGATTTACTTTATAAATCAAAACTCTACACAGCCTCTAGTAATCACTGCACTAGAGATTAAAACAACCTCTTTGCAGTTGCTGGGCCCAGGGAGCTTTTTTTCAACTTCAGCGACATCGGAATCCTCGGGTTTCTCAGCTGCCGACCTTGCTACAATTCTAGAGGCTTCTTCTTCATGCTCTTGTACAAACTCCGAATTAACTCGCAGCAAAGACATCTTCTTGAGCTTATTATCTGTCATGCGGCATCTAAGAGGTGCGTCAATTGTAGATTAAAGCTTGACACAGTTTTGTACAAGCCTAACATGTACATGATAACGTTATGTACAGTATCGTAGACGTACGTATGCGCAAAGTAAAATTTACTTTACGCAAACGTACGTGTACATGTGTTTAATGATTTCCACTACTAGCTTAAAGATCGTTTACACATCTAAGCCTCAAGATGGCGCAAACTAAAAAATTACTATAAGAACTCGGAAACTAAATATCCAAGTTAGCAACAGTCTGAAAGGCTGGGTTGTTCCACTACTAGCTACATGTTGCTCACTTGGACAATTAGTGTCCGAGTGGTTTAGTACTTGTATTTTTTGCCATCTTGTGGCCTAGTAAAAAAGGCCACAAGATGGCAAGAAATACAAGTACTACTAGCAGTACTTGTGTATAAACGATCGTTGAGCTACATGTACAGTAGTGGCTACCAGTACGATTTTTAACTTTTATTTTGATATCACAGATCACAAAAGTTGGCCTGAGCCAAGTGCTAAATTATGTGATTACACGCGGGCAAGAGCTCTTGTCCGCTCTGAATTATGTGATTATTACACGCGGACAAGAGTACCTACCCAAGCCGTATTTTTGCGTATTTTTGGAAGCGTATAATACGCGTATAATACGGTTAAATACGGTCGGGCTCTCTCGCGAGCTCGCTATACCCAAAAATACGCTATCATACATGTATTATACCGTGTTATCATCGCAGTGCATGATAAATGTGGTCAGCCCCCGCATTAGGATATAAAGGGGAAAAGTTGCCGAAATGTTATCAAATATTCGGATTTTTAGAATGCCTTCAATAGATCAAAAATGCAATAATACAGAAACATACGCCGGATTAAGCGAAAATACGCAAAAATACGGATAACCCTCGACAGGAAACGAGGGGTACTGTTCCGAGGCCTCTGAACAGTACAGTATGAACAGTATTTCCAAATACTGTTCCGAGAAACTCGGAACAGTACTCAGATTTCCGAACAACACCTGTACGGTACTGTACAGGTTTGGTTCTCGAAACTTCGGGGAGGTAACTGTCCCACGCTCATTTCAGCGCCGGGACGTTGACGCTGTGAAACGTGGCGTTGCCATGGTTCATTTCGGTCCTTGAAAAGTTTCCGAGCGTCATTCTCCCGGGCCTCTACCATTTCCCTGGGATGTTTCATGGCGGTGTACGGTCTCAGTGTGGGAGGCGAGTCCGGGCGTGGCGCTGGGGTGGGCATCGGTTCGGGCGCGGTGAAGGAGAAGGTCTGGAGCCGTGCGCGGTCACGGTCTGGGCGGCGATGTCGGGCGTGGTGCTGGGGAGGGCGGTGGGATCGACCGCGGTGACGGAGCGTGGGGAGGGAGAACTGGCGGACGGTAGAAGGTCGGAGTTCGTTGGGTAATTGGTGACATTCCTCGCAGAGGATTATAATTGAAGCAGTCTTTTCTGGCTTGCTGTGGCTTTGTTCTGAATTATTTTCAAGTGCTGCCGTATGCGATATCTTCGCTCACATTGATATAGCAATGTGGGCGAAAAGCGCATAAGGCCGCACATGAAAGGAATAAAGAACCAAGACACAGCAACAATTCGGGCGAAGCATCACAGAAAGCATTGCCTGGCCTATATATGTTATATTGCCGCTTGCCGGTTAAAGACTCGATGAGGATAAAAACTTTATATAGCTTATAGGATTAAAATCAAAAATGAATTCGTTCTTTTTGTTCTAGTGGAACAGAAAGCGTGGTAATGGCCACAAAACTCCGTAGGTATTATGAAGAACACGATGCGCCTGTGCGGGTCGCGCTTTGCCGCATAAATTTCCTACTCTCTACTTTGCGACTCACAGCGATGCACCAAAATTTGGTCATTTTGTGGAGTTTCCCCGCGCCACGCTAAGACGTATCGCGCCGTTTATTATCATGCCGGGATCGGTCGCGTCGCGTCGTGTCCAGGGCACCGCCAGCCGTACAGAACATGCACTGCACAACGCCTCATTATCTTGCCTGCTTGACACTACGTACTATTTAGTAACCAAGGACGATTAAAAGTGGACGGGAAAGCTGAGTACTGTTCCGAGTTTCTCGGAACGTATTTGGAAATACTGCTCATACTGTAAAACAGTTTTTAAAGAATACGCTGGTCACAGAAATTCTACAAAAGTAGGAGCCCGGAGACAGAGGCATCTATACTAGTGCTCAGCCGAGGCCTACGGCAGCTTAGCATTTTGGAATTAGCGCAGAAGAGTGCGACATTAATACTTTGAAGTTTTTTCCGTCGGCAGGAGCCTGGAGATTGGTTAAATCTGCTAGCCCCGATTTTTGAAAACTGTGTTACAGCTCTCTTTTCTTCAGGGCCCATTGCTTCATACACGTCCATGCTAAATGGACGGAACTGGTAGTTGCATTTCCAGGTGATGCCCTTATCCGTGTAGAGCACGAGCACGAGGGCGACTTGTTTTCTCGCTTAAGGAAGTCAGCGGTTTTGGTCTTCTTGGCGCGAATCGCAGCAGCGCCGGGGATCTTGCAGCTAGAGATGAGTACAGCACTCGACTTTCCGTTGTATGGGATAGCGCCATACAATGTAAAGTCGAATGCTACGGAATTGTATCCTGGCTCACTGCAGCCTGCCTCCGTTGTGACTTTCACATCTCCGGGGCGATTGTCAGCGTACGGGAGGAGGCCATCTTTCTCGAGGCGCGTGGAAATGCCGCTCTCGAGGAAGGCCTCATCGCGCGTTGCAACGGTGATGCTGTTGTGACGCGGGATGCGGCCGTATCCCGTGCCACAGTTGGCGAGGAAGTGCCAGCAGAAAAGTTCCACGGGCTTCCCGCAGGTGTGGAAGAAGGGAGAGCTGCCGTCGGCAGACTTGTCGTAGACGGCAGCGCCGAGCCATACTTGCATCCACAGACACCAGGTGGATGACGGGAGTTCATGCTGGCCAGGCAGGATTGTCTGCCATGCGCGAGATTCCAGCGTAGAGATCGACTTCAAGAGGGATAGATTAGTCTGTTCCTCGTCGTTAGTGAGACAGGGCGCTGCCGCGGGAGTACAGCAACAGCCCGTGCGGTGTCAGCCTTCGAGCCTAAATTGTCTGGTGTGGCGACGACACGGGCTTGGAGGAGACCTAGGCCGCCGTCCTCACGGTCTAGGGAGGCCCGGGCGTGGGCTGCCGGACGGAGACTGGGGATGTCCGGCAGTAGAAGGTCTGTCCAAGAAGATTGCCGCGCGTCAAAGTCACCGAACATAGGCATAGTTTGCTCTGGTGGAGTTTCGCGGAGTATGTGGACTATTTGGACGACAGACGCGCACATTCGATGAATCTCTGTCGAAATGTGCGGGTCCTGCATGTCGGCGACGGCGGAAAGGAGATCTTCGACGCATGCCATTCGCTCGCGGAGGAATCCCGCGACGAAGTGGTCGCTTCCCATGGGAGCGTCAAGTACCTTGACACAGGACACTGGATGGAATATGCCAGAGTTCAGCGGGGCTTCATCCGCGAGGAAGGGGAACGAGAGCGTCGCGAGGAGGAAGCGATCGTCCTGCGCGGACTCGCGCGGCTTCCAGAGCTTCGCTTGATAAACAGGGGACCACCAGAGTTTTTACTTGTTGACTTCGAGATGGTAGCCGAGTATAACGCCGACGTCCTTGAGAGTGGTGGTGGCTTCGACTAGTTCAGAGATCGGGTCAATGAGCGTGCCGTCATCGGCACACCAGACGATCAGGTCTAGATCACAACTCTCTTCAAGCTCGTCGATGAAAGGCTGTATTACGGGCGAGAAGAGGAACATGCCTAGAGGATCGCCTTGCTGCGTCCCCTGGAGCGAGCGTATAAGATGGTTCCCTGAAATAAGCCAAGGGTCGCAGCCGTAAAGCATGTGTACATATAAAGCGATGCCCGGAGCGTGTATAACTACTGTGTCTAGAATCATCTGCCTATCAACCTCGTTAAAAGCGTTACGGGCGTCTATAAAGAGAGTGGCCCTGCCAGGATCCCAGCCATGTTTTGCCAACGTTTCGTGGAAAGCGTTGATTGAAACTTCTGTGCCGGCAGGAACACCGTTGGCAATTTGGTGCGGAGAAAAGTAGTTGCGCGTCCCTGGCAGAGATAGTTTCATTAGGCAAAATTAGACTCGACTACGAGCTACCGTACCTATGGATATAGGTCTGTACTTGCCGTTCGGCTTCGAGCACGCCAGAAGCGTCGTCCAGGCATGATAATTGGCAGTCTCAGCGCTCGCTCGATCCTCAGCCATGAGGCATACAAAGTCATGGAGGGCTGAAAGGCGTGAATGGTCTCGCGTATCGCCCGTGCGCTGGCGGATGAGGAGCTTCAGGTGCGGCACGGGCATTACATCCGGGCCCGCCGCTGAATTATCGTCCATTTTACGCAGGACTCTCTTCATCAGCTTCCGAGACGGCATGGTAGCGGGGCGTAGTGCGGATGGCGGCAACCTGTCGACTGGCTCTCGCTGCGGGTGGAGGGCTTGGAGGGTCGTGATAACGCCATCTTCCTCTTAATAAGCTGGGCTGGAATGCATGAGAACTCGGAGAGAGCGTCGATATTGAGTAACTTGAGCAAGTTCTCGCGCTCTCTCCACGCGCTTCTCTGCTGCTGCTTGATCTCGGAGCTTCTTGGGCGGGGAAACAGAACGGCCCTGGAGCCAGTCTTGCTCAGATTTGGCAGCGTCAACAGCCTCGTGCCAGATTGAACGATGGCGTCGCCGCTTGCCATAGCGCGCGTGATGCGTGCGCGCAAAGAGGCAGTTTCGAGTACATCATTGCTACGCTCTTCCTCGCTTTGGTAGAGGCGCCTGGCGACGGCGAGAGTGAGCAGCTCTAGATCTTGTAGGGCAGCTGTTGTAGCTTGATGATCAGCGCCGTGCGCGCGTGCCGTTCCTGCAAATCGTCGTAGGACGGTGATGTGGAGGGTTCTGTATGCCTCGAGGCATTCCCTGGGTATGCGGGCGAATACACGCGCACGGGAAAGCCTATACTTGCCCATTTACTCGATGGATGGGCGCGGACGCGGCGATGAGATGGGTGTGGCAGCTGGGGAGGTGGGGTTGGCGTGAAGATGAGAGGCTTGTTTCTTCTTGCATCGGCGGTAGTCCGTGGCTTCTCTGACAGATATCGTAGAGGATCGGGATTCGCTTGGCCTGCATGTTGAGCCCGGCTCACAGTCAAGGCGCCATCGTCGCTCAATAGGGTCCTTCGGTTGAGATCCGGAGCCAGTTTGAGAAGGGAAACACATGCATGGCAGAATCTTCAGCCTGCGCTTGCCGCCATGGCTTCAAGACGACCGACATCCGCGGGAAGGGCGAGTGGGCTTCGCGGGGAGCTCACTGAGAGAAGGGAAGCACGCAGTAACTCATGGTAGTAGGTGACGTGAGTTCTACACGTGCGCAGGTCGATAGGCAGGCGCGTGCCTGGGCTGCACGGGCCCTTGTTCACTGAGCATTCCGGCCATGGAAAGGGTTTTTCATAGTGTACTGTTCAGATTCATCGGAACAGTACCCCTCGTTTCCTGTCGAGTGTTAATTGAAAGGCAACGGCATGCCTCGATTTTAATTGGGTCGGCGAAAGAAAAAGGTATGATTGATGGTTTCTCCTCAGCCTCTCGCTTTTGTATCGGCAGGCTTCTCCTTCTGTACAAGTAATTCCACCCTCCGCTATCCTAGGGACCACTGGGCTTCAGCTCCAGGCTTCTCCTTCAGTGCAAGTAATTCTACTTTCCGCTAGGGACCATTGGGCTGCAGCCCCATGCTGCAGCCCAGTGGTCCCTAGCGGAAGGTGTAATTACTTCCACTGCAGGAGAATTCTGGAGATGCCGAAGCGAGAGGCGGAAGAAAAACTTATTGGAGCCCAGCGCTGGGCTCCAATAAGCCTCTAAAGAGGAAACCTGTGGAAGCTTATGATAAACATTAATTTTTGAGTACTTTTGGCAGGTTTTCAAAATTCCAAGTCAAGCACAACAATGTCATATCTGCTGACATCTAGTGACATCTGTTAGCATACCATTGTCGTCTATGAGTCTTGGCGTACTCTGTGTTGTACTTCAAAGTAGCTGAGCATGAATATCACTGCTGGACGCCGCCATAAGTGCTTTTATTGACAGAAGAAGAACTCCTCTGGGATAAGATGGAATCAGGGCTGAAGTAGTACTAAGTATATGTGATTTAGAATGGCGGCAGCGATAGAGGAGGCCATACTGCGTATGGCGCCGTTTTCGCCAGATTCTGTAGTCTGCCACGAATTGCTGCCGCGGCGCAGTAGCTAGTACTAGGTGGCTAGCCATCTCCCCCGCGAGCCCGAGGAATAAACTATCCGTTTGACCCGAGAATAGTCTGGAGGAGAAATCTACCATCGTTAACGTGCCTTGATCGGTCAGGAGAGTGAAGCGAGATCCATCCTGCGCGCCGACTCTCGTCTAGTGCAGTGTCGCGCGGCATAGATGCAGATTTACCAGACGTCTACTAGCCTTCGGGGCCGTTCCGCGGACTTTCGTGCGTCAGCGCTAACTTACTGTTACACGTTACTCGAGCACCATTCGTGCTAATTGCCATCTAGGCTTTCATCTACTTCGGGCTGAGACTTTACTTATAAGTCGTCCCTTGGACTTGGCTCTTTGAGCTACCGACGCGCGTCGATATTGGAATTTTCCTACCGGTTGAGACGATTTTTTATGGTGGCGAAGAAGAAGACTGGCAGAAAGTCATAGATGGAGCTGCGGTCGAAGAAATTGAAGTTTTTGAAAGGCTCTGATGAGCCTGTTGCTGCTACCGAAGATATTGATGCTGCTATTGCAGATATTGAGGAAACACTTCGTCCTACTGATGGCTCTCAAATGACTCGCTCCTCTTACCGCTCAGGGCGCACTCACCGTGGTGCTTTTTGCTTCAAGTTTATTTGGGTGCCGAGTCAGAAAGCTACGTTTTGGGAGGAAAACGTTAACGAGCAATTGCTCAGGATTTTTTGAAGACTGTTTGGCGGCAAATGAAAAACCTAAAAAAATCTCAAAATGTTTGAAGGAGAACCTTTTGTTTTCTCTTTTAGCGCCGTCTACAATGTTGCTTACTGAATCTTGGGCACACACTTCGGAAAGCTTTGTTATTGCTATGCGAAATAATTTGGAAGACGTAATTTCTTTCAGTGACGCTGAACTTGCTGCCAACAATTTGCTCCCCATTTTATTGCTATCTCTGCCCCCTGTTCTTGCTAGTTACCAAAGTCACAAGCCCACCCCATCAGCTGCAGCGTCCGAGCCGCCGTCTTTGACTCCTGTCAAGAAACTTCTTACGCGTGACAAGAATGTCACCGGCAAGGATGCAGCGGGTTCTTCAAAGACCGCCGATCAAGATTCCATTTCGGCGCCGCCTGTGAGCGATGCAACCAAGGTGGATGCTGAAAATGATTTCGTTTTAGGAACGAGCTCTGCGCCAGGTGCTGCAATTTCGAAAATTGAAAATCCTACACCTGTGGAGGCTGAAAATCTGCGAATTGGTACCAAAGAAAAGGCTGATCTGGATCGAGCTATGCAAGAATCGATTCGATCTGCTCATACTGAAAGTAGTTGCCGCGATCACATTTATGACAAGGAAGCTGCTGATTTAAAAATGGCGCTGGAACGGTCCATTTTTAAAATGCGTCTTTTTGAAAAGAAGCCTCTCCCCCCACCTAGCCCTATTTCTCCTGCAGAAATGACCACATTTCATGAGGAGCAGCGCCGAATTGAGTCTGATATTAAGGGCGCTGGGTCTTCTACTGCTGTGAATCACAAAGAAAACGTATTGGCTAATGGTGCTATGTTGACTTCTCGATATGAGGCCCCGACTGACATCCCGCTTCATTTTTTGCGCTATGCTGCGTACTCTAATCCTTCAGGTTATGAGCGGCGTACTTATGATTCTCACGGTGACAGCGGTCGACCTTATGCTGTTTGGCACAGAATGGATCGGGATCGGAATGGTCGTCCAAAATAAGTCCAGCTGCGCAACATTATGGTTCCTTTCGATACACGAGACCCTCCCCGCTGGCTATCTAAGAATGCTATTGAAGAAGATAGTTTGCACCAGCGCGCTTCTGTCATGCAGCCGGCTTGTCTTCTTTTTAATTCTGTAAAGCAGAAGCCTGCTGTTGTTGAATTGAAGCCGGATGATGAGCGCTTTGCTTCGTCTGTCAACAATGAGCCTCAACGTGATTCTCCCGCGGCTTGTTATGAATATTTGTCGCGCAATTTCGGCAAGCAGCGCAGTAAGACAGGACAGCGTCTTTTTCATAAGGGACTGAAAGATAGCTCTAAAATCGAAATGCGCTACCGTAGCGAGCAAGACGCTGATGTTTTGCTTCATCAATATGCGCGCGCTGTCCATCACAGTCGCGGTGCTCCTGGGCCGCCGGATTATTTGGTCTCAAGCTCATCCGAATCATCTTTTTGCTCTTTTTCTGTGTCTAAGAATTCGCGAAAAATTGAATATCAAGCTGTCGGATGCTCGCAAGAATCGTCGCCGCAGACTTTCGGACTCTTCTTTGCATTGTAGTTCTGATGAAATCCTTTACTCAGATGGCTCACAGTAAAACATCACTGGCTCTATGCCCCGCCATGCTCGTCCTACCTCCAAGGTGTCATACAAGACTTTTATTGCCTGGTGGAGTGATAGCGGGACAAAGTGGCACGGTCCAGATGAGGATACTTGCTGACCTTTTACTACGTGGCGCGACGATTGGGCGCGCTTGCTTGACCCTGTTACCCTCTGTTCGACGGAGAGTTCTCTCTCAAACAACAGCGTGTCTGTCTTTGGTACACTGTGAGCTCGCAAGTGCGATATCATCGGAATGCTATCATTTCAAAAGGAATTGAGAATTCTATCCTTCGGTTCAAGCGCAAAAAGCATTGGTATGGTGCAAAGGAGCTTTTTTCCGCTGTGCATTTTTATATGTACCCTGCTGAGCAAGAGACTGCCCGTGTAGAGCATTGGGAAAAAGTTTCTTTAACGTGCAGGGGAGAAATCTTTTGGAGAAATGGAGCAACCTTTATTTCCACTTGCAAAATCTTCTCTGTTCTTTACCGTTGTCTATGCGAAACGATGACTTCCTGTACTTGAAACTGCTTGCAATTTGCCGCGGACAGCCTTGGTGGGAGAAATCTGTCACTACATTGGAAAAGCTGAATAGAAACCCGCATCGACTTTATGAAGAAGCACGTTCTAGAATTCTCATGTCGATTGAATAGAGCGGTTCTTTCGTACATTCTGGTGTAGGCGTGCGACCTCCACCGTCCACGCCGAAAGTTTCTTTTGCTACAATGCCCCAAAATCGTTCCGCTCTACTGCCTTTTCCGCGTTCTCCCTCATCTCCGGTGCCCTCTGCTTTGGGTATTACTCATCACCAGAGACACCAGAACCCTTTGGACCAGAATGGCGACGTTTCTCGCTGTAATTGCTGTGGAAGCTTCGACCTTTGGTTTAGGAAATGCAAAAAACCTACCAAAGAATCTCACCGCCAAAAAGTTTTGATGGTTTGCAAAATAACTTGAACAAAAAACGGAATGCTAGGAATTGGAATCGATTTAATTCTTACATAACTCGCGAGTTTCCGCGGAACTGGACTCCCAGCAGGATTGTTTTGAAAATTCTGATGTTGCCGAGGAGGAAGACGCTACCAAAGAAAATAGGGATAATGGTTGTCATGATGAAGAAGCTTTGAAGAATCGTCGCCTGAGGACCCGCATTCTTTCTTTACTGTATCAGATGATACTAGTGAATTTTATTATTCGTTCGCTACGCATGCTGGTGAGCAGCTGGAAAAGTATGACATGGGTTTCTTTAATGAAACTGAGTGCGCTCCTGAGGAGAGTTTTCGTTCACGGCTGCATTGCTGGTAGCCATAGACACTTGCCGAGGACGAGAGCTCGTTGAATTAGACTCAGTTGATGTTGAAGTGTATTCTTCTGCCTTAGCGATTCAGTCATCTGGTCAAATTATGTGGAAGGCTATTGATGGCCGGCAAGTTTTGGCTGGCATTCTTCCCGACAATGATCCTCGCACCCGAGAAGCACAAGAGAAATTTGGCAGGGCATCAGTTGAGACTATTAATGCTATGCACCAAACTGAAAATCGAACTTCAAAATCGATTGCGGAGATTGGAAAGCGCTTCGGTCGGGAGAAATTTGTGGGAATTGTAGCGGATAAAGGCTCATCGTCTTCTGTCCATGGTATTGATCAGAAGATTGCTTGCTCTAATCATACCGGAAGGGTTCAACCCGGAAGTTCCTGATATTAAACGCCGGAAAGGAGATATTGGCTCTCTGGGAGGGTCAAGTCGAATAAATGCGAGTGCTAGCTTCTACTTTCCACTTGAAGGCCACTTAGCAAACTTCAAGTCTCTGGAATCTGCTGGCGATGCTCCTCTTCTCTTCGGTCTCAAGGACATGCAGCGAATGGGAATGAAATATGATTCTACCACTTACACTATTCAATGTGGAGACTCTATCATTCCTGTTGTTCGAGATCGAGGGCACCTGTTTATTTGATGGAATCCGTCTCAAACGTCAACTTTCTTCACTTCGTCGGAAATGACCAAGCTCCACGTGCGCTACGGACATCCTGGCTGGGAGCGCTTACATTCCTTTTTGAAAAGAGCCTCCCCTGATGACTTGGATGATAATTCGAAAGCTTCCTTGCGACGCATTGAGAAGGCTTGTCGAACGTGCCAGCACAACGCTGTGGCTCCTCGGACTTTCAAAGTTAGATTTACACATGAGCATCTGGAGTTCAACGCTGAGGTCTTGGTGGACCTGTTATGGCTGAATGGATTGCCTTCCTTAGCGTCATGGATAGGGATACTAAGTATACTCCAGAAGTTTTCATACATGATCAAACTGTTGCTGGCGTTTGGGAGGCAATTCAGCGGTGTTGGATTCTACGCTACATAGGGCCGCCGTCTTCCCTGCGCCATGATGCTGGGGTCCAGTTTCTTACGCCTAATCTTTACGCTCTTTCTGCGGCCCATGCCATATCCGCATTGTCGCCTCATGCATATCATAACATTTTCGCCGTCGTCCTTTTTTATGGGTCGCTCGCTTACTGGTAATATTCTACGACGACTGCGGCAATGAAAGTACGCCAATGCAAGGACGGGCCGGGCCTGAACTGTCGGTCATTACCCGTCCCGAACTTCGCGCCTTGAAGGAAAGCTGTCGGCTTCACTGGTTCGTTGTGATGGTTAATGAAGTGAGTTTCACATTCGCGCTACGACCTCTTTCTTAATCAATGTTCTAAATCTCTAGCTCTTCCCTTTTTTACATTTCTATGCTGGGCCGCACGCTTGCTTACTCCTTTTCACTAGTCATATTTGGGCTTACATGCAGGGTTTGGTAATAGGTCAAAATTCAAACCTACTATCTACTACCTACTCCACTCGTCGCCACCTACTACCTACTACCTACTCCGATCGAAAGCTGAGCGAGTTTACTCGAGGAAATTTCTACTCCACGCATGTGCAACGTTTGTCCACGTGTGCATACGTGTGCAGTAGAAGTTCCAACTCCAACCTAAATTACTCGAAAAACACTCCACGCGTGGACAGAACGCTTCTTTTTACGAAACTGGTCGAGTAACTTACGCCTCTGTGTGTAAAGATCACCAATTTCGTAATCAACTCTCTTCTGGAATACAGGATTATCATACTATACGTATGATAAGCTGGAGTAGGCTGAAGAGTAGGGTGCTTCCTACTCCTCCTACTCCACTTGGACCGGCCAATCTACTCCAACCTACTACGCGGAGTAGCGAGTAAACTCAGCAAGTAAACTCGGTAAACCTACTCCACACCTTACCTATTACCAAACCCTGGTTGCGTTACCCTGCACGCATGCGCATAGTAGAATTGTCTCTGTTTAAGGTTATGTCAAGAATATTAATTTAGCCAAGCATATGGTACACGTGGTTTGAAGGCAGTGTGGTCTCGACACAACTCTCTCAAGTAATAGGTACTCGGTAATAGGTCGGAAGGACTGCCCTATTACCAATCCTTAGGTCAAAGAAACCAGTACCCCAATTAAAAAATGGAGTGAAGCCGCGTTGTACCACGACCGAAACCACGTTGGCTGGTATAATTTTTTCTGCATGGAAATTGAGGTGCATTACCACGTGGTTCTTACGTATCTCCCACCAGCGCATGAAGCACCTTCCCAACCCTGCGGAAGAGAGAGAGAAATTATTTTTGCACTTGGCCGGAAGCTCCCTTTCTGTTCTCTTGTCACCGTGTCCGGCCATCGTCTTCAAAGATGCTCCCCGTCACCATTCCAGCCTTCACGGGCGCCCCTCTCTCTCTCCGTCCGCTGCACTCTCTCCCTCTCCAAGCGCGCCAGACCCTCCGCACCCAACCAAAAGCCTCTCTCTCTCTCTCCCGCCGCCGCGCCCTCTCTCTCCTAGCCCTGGGCGCTCTCTCGTCCGCACTACCCGCCCTGTCCACCGTCTCATATCCTCTTGCGGCGCGGGCTGCAGAAGAATCGCTTCCGCCCGGAGAACTTGTCCTCCCTGCCCTCCCCTATGCGTACTCAGGCCTTGAGCCCGCTATCGACCGCGAGACGATGCACCTTCACCACGACACGCACTTTGCTAAGTACACTGCTGGTGCCAACGCTGCGCTCGCGAAGATCCCCGGCGCCACCGCCCGTGTCGACGGCGATCCCGGGAAGCTTGCCGAGTTGCTCGGTGACCTCGACAGTGTGAAAGACGAAGACGTGCGGAAGGCGCTGCGAAATAACGGCGGCGGTTATGTATGTGTACCGCGCCATTGTTACTCTTCGATATCCGGCAGAGCTGTGGCGTGGAGATTGCTTACTGACTGAACTTTCAATAATATGTCCACTGAATCACATTTTATTCTCCGCAGCTGAACCACTACCAGTATTTCGCAACAATGTCCCCTGCCCCGAAACCGCACGCGCTGCCAACTGGCGCTCTCGGCGACGCGATTATTTCTTCTTTTGGCACCTTCGACTCCTTCAAGACGGCCTTCACGAAAGCCTCTCTTGGTCTCTTCGGCTCTGGCTTCGTCTATCTCATCCGCCCGCGCGGCGGTGCGGGCAAACTTGCTATTAAAGCATACCCGAACCAGGACACGCCTGTTATGGACGGTGATCTCCCCGTCGTCGGCCTTGACGTCTGGGAGCACGCGTACTATAAGCGCTATGGCGCCGCGCGCGGCGAGTACGTCGACGCCTGGTTTAGCGTCGTCAACTGGGACCTCGTCGGACGTAACTTTCGCCCAACGGCTGCTGAGGTGCCTGCGAGTTCTGGCTGATTTTTTAAACAGGTTCGGGGTCATGTTGAGCTACGGGGGAAATGTTGGGTTTGCCGACTTGGGTTAAAAATTGGTTTCAATCTCAAGTTGATTGACGTGATTGATTTTGTTTGCCGATGGACAAATTCTGAGCCGACTGCAAGTTGTTCATCTGCATGCCAGTGTCTCCCGTAATATAGGGTTTCACTTATACTGAGTATGTCCTTGCTGCAGACTGCACTGCAGCCTGTAGTGCCATAGGATCTCTTTGCTCGTGCGCGTTTGCGAAGCCCTTGTTGAAGACCTGGAAACTAAAAAAAATGAAATAAAAGAAGAAAAGCCTGGAATCAAGGACTATTACTTGCCCTCTACAGTGGCCTCCTCTCCCCGGAAGCAGGGAAGGACCTTGTCCTCTGGCCGTACATAGCTCTCCAAATATGCGTGGGCAAGGTCGATGGACCTGCGAGCCGAAAACTAATTAAGTACGAGCAATGCATACTAAAAACACCAGTGATGTACAGCGCAACCGCAAACGCTTTTATAAATAGCTTAAAATCGTCTTTGAAAATATGCTGCACCTTTACAAAGACGGTTATAGACAAAAGATTTAAACGCAAAACAAACTTTACGCGACAAATGCTGTCACTGAGCGTAAATATGTACAGCCGAAAACAACCCTCGGTGGTGTTAAGCAGGAAGACAGTCGAAACATAAACAATGAAATACAAAGAGTCGCCTTCTATCTTTTGCCCCTTGTGGATATGAAGCTTTCCAAAGCGAGCACCTCAGACGAGCATTGAGCAGCGATCTTTCGCAGTCTCAAGTTCTCCGCCTCAAGTTCCGCAATTTTCATAGACAAAGAGCTTGCCTGCTGCATCTTCCGTCTTGCGCATCTCTCAGCGCTTTCCCGGTTGCGAAGCCTACGCAAAATCCGACGCTCTTCGTCGTTCAGCCTAGCTTCGTGCCTGCGCCCTTCCCTAATAGCACGCTCTCGGCGTTCCAAAATACTTTTGGCAGTCGGTGGCATGACTTTGGACGAGCCAGATGGTGACAGGGGCGCCGAGCTGCGAGAGGGCTTGCACACACCAGATGGCTTTTTCGAAGCCTGCGGTAAAAAGTTAGCCTTGCCAGTCATCATCTGCGGCTGGTCGTCTTTGACAAAGGTGTGAGCAGGCACCGGTTCAGCCTTTGCTTCAATACCGGCCATGGCTTCCGGGACAGCGCCGCCATCAGACATTGACTTTTCCAGCCAGGGAGTTATCTGATCATTCTTGTACATTGATTCAGGGACAACGACAAAAGGAGATACCGAATGCGAAAGCAGGCTAGCGGACGAAGAGATAGAAACAGAGGGCGGGTTGCAGTCTGTGCTGGACTTAAAATCAAAGTTATTGCAGGGCAAGGTATTCATATCATGCGCGTTGCCATCTTGAGAGTACGCGCACAAGCTGTCAACGACATTGGGGGAAATGTCGTTGGTAGGAAATGCAGGACTTTGGTAATCAATGAAGGGCTCGCAGGCAGACTGCTCGGCAGCCGGCGCGAGGGCTGCAGCTGCATCAAAATCCATCATCATGTCCTGGATACGACGAGGAGACTTCCGAGGCACAAACGGCTTGATCCCTTTCACCATGGGCGCCGCCACGCCGTTGTGCGGTGAAGGGAAGGTGTGAAAATCGCCAGCAGCACCTTGTTCCGGTGCAACCTGCTGCTGCACGCCACTTTGACCGCGGCTAGAGCCGGACTCCATGGCTTTGGAGATCTCGGCAATTTCGTCAAGAATATCAAGTGGTCGTTCTGCCATTACCTGGTTCATGGTTGCGAGTGCAAAGGAGAGAGAGGAAGGCGGTAGAGAAAGGCGGTAGCTCTGTGGGAAAAGATCGGGCAATGCGACGAAGAAGGTAGATGGTCAAAGGCTGGAGACTTCCGACAAAAGGCTGCACCCGGACTCCTGGTCTCTAGAATGCCAAGGTCGCAGATATACCTAATCACCCCAATGCAAGTACTGCATGCGTAGCTTTAGCTGATAGTGTGGCCCCACTGTTCGGCGCCCAAAAGAAGGAATGAGTGCAAACACAGAGACGGCTACGAACAAGAAATTAATTGAAAACTCCAGTAGACACGCCTCTGTCGAACTACTAAACTATACCAGAAAACTGGGCCGCAGCAGTGCATACCCCGTTCTCGATTCTCGTGCGAGAAACTGTACGATACCTCGAAAGAGATTAACTAACTTAATCTGAAGGATGTTTGAGGGCTGGAAACGTGTACAGTAGTACAAAGAAGACCAAACCAGGAAACTTTCTGTCTGGACAGCTGCTTTTTGATAACTTTTGACTCTGTTTTCTACTGGAACTATCGAACTGAAATCAATGCAGGTCCTTCAGAAGGATTTGAGTGTAACTACTTGTGTAAACCATCTTTGAGCTAACTTCTTCGTATCATACTTTGTACTAAAAAAAGAACTAATTGCGGTGAAAACCTACCAAGCAAACCACCCAGATCAATGTCAATTTGAGCTTCAGCAGTCTTCGTTTTTTGAAATTGAAAAGTCGGTCAGCACAAGTTTTTTTCGTTGTATTCTACGAATAAAGTACAGTAGTAAGCACGACGCGTAAACGCATCACGCAAACAAGCGCAGTGCAATGCGCGTACTTATCGTGGGCATCAGTATTCCTGACAGTAAAAGCTTTAACCTCAAGTTGTCGTTGAAAGCAATGCATTGAATGGGATAGGCGTTTGATCTTCGGTTGACGCCTCCCAGTTACCACTTGTCAACTTGTGTTGTTCTTATACTGTACAGTGAACACACGGTTGAAAACCTTCATCCTTCGAGTCAATTCAGGCACATTCCATTACACAATGTCGCTCTCATATTTCGTCAGGACTGATTGCCATTCATGCTTCTTGGCGCATCAATACTATTTGAATATGAAGTAATCAATACTCCGGTGAACGTTTTCTCGTGTGCTTACTCCTCCACGATAACCCTCCTCCAACAGATCTCTCGACACATACAGAGAGGTAAGCTGGAAAACAGTACTGTACTTTTGTTTACAGTCATAATTTCAAATTAAATGTACTGCTGTACAGTGTACGGAACTCCCTCCAGGGCGGTGCATAAAATTTAAAAACGCTCTCATCGCAGAAGTGTAAATAGCGCATTAGGGCGCCATTAGAGGAGTCACGAAAGGCACTATTAGCTCCATTAAAAGGGCGCGACTAATAAGCGTGGCGCCCTGGGCCCTGGGGGTAGGGGCGTCATGATTTTATTTTCCCTATCATACGTGCTGACAGTGCTATCACATGTGCCTAGAGTGCAGTTTTTAGGGTCAAGTTTTGGACAAGTCAGCAGTCACTAATTTAGTCAAATTGCAAAGAAAATTGTGCTTAGGTTGTTCAAGTAATAGCAGCCTAAACTATAGCTCTGTAATTTACAAAATTCGTGCGAAGTGTTATTGTAATTTGTAATTTTCCTTAAATTACATGTAATTACATGTAATTTACAAATGAATATGAGAAGTATGATCAAAT
>JAULCF010842345.1:0-54438 GCA_032361265.1 Devaleraea mollis | reverse complement strand
GACTAAAACCCCGTAGGTTTAAATTTTATATCAACACAAAATATAGCACTACCAACCAAGTTAAAGTGTAAAAACTAGTCTATGGAATATATTGAATAGAAATAGGTGGTTTCAGGATAAAATTCGTGGCATTTTATTTTAGAATATATATATCTAATAAAACTTGCATCAAAGTGTTGGAATAATCTTGAGCTCTTTTCTTTACAATAGACCGATCTATTTCATCTCCTTCCTCGTAAGTAACAGCCTCTGCTCCTACATGGTTTATGATCCAGTTGTAGCAATAAGGAAGAGATTGAGCACGAGGACGAATGTCTAATACTTCCTTAGTGTTTTTTTCGATAAGTTCAATCCATTTAGAAGTTATCTCTGGTTTGATCTTGTGAGGAATAGTATCTAAGGTTAAAAGGTATGGTCCACTATATGAAGTGTGGAAATCAATTCCAAAACAATAGTTTTTATTTTTTTTCTTTGATTTTAAAACCCAATCTCTAGCCGCTTGTGTTTCTAGCTGACTAAAAGAAATCCAATCCCTATTAAGATCTTTTCCATTGGCATTGTGTCGCCAAAACCCATTATCTACACCATCAGGATTTAATAGTGGAATTAAAATAATCTCGAAATTTTCAGTAAAGCGTTTCGCTAAAGGTGAATCTGAAAGCATCGTTTCTACAAATGACATCAAAGCAATAGTTCCACCAGGAACTTCCGGTGGATGCTGTCTTCCAATAAGAATTATAGAATGTTTTGGATTGCCTTTTTTTATTTTTAAAAGTTGTAAAGGCGCTCCTAAAACACTTTTTCCAAATCTTTCTTTTTCTATAAAATCTTCTTTAGCTAAGGCATTTACCCAATTATTTATATAATCAGAATTAAGGTTTTCCTGAGCAGATATCCAAAGTTTTTTATTACTTAAGGAAAGCTGTAATTGAATACTTCCCGTTATGGTATCCATTTTATAATTGGAAGAGGATAAAGGTTTCCAAGTAATACCGTCGGTGCTTATTTTAGGAATAAATCTATTTTTAAAACCAGCTCCATAAGCGATCTCACAAGTAATATTTTTTTTATTTTCAGACCATAAACGAAAACCAAACCAAGGGCTATTATTTACTGGAGTATTTTCTGGTAAAATATAAGCTCGATACAAAGTGTCATTTACTTTTTGAAAATCGTTGAGTAAGGCACCATCAAATTCATTGTCGGCGAATACAGAACCAACCTGATAAGTTTTCTTTATTTGATTTTTGATTGGAGTATCTACTTCTTTATTAAGCCCTTTTTGGGAACATCCAAAGATTAATAATAGGAATGAAAAGAGGGTTAATTTCATTGGTTACATTTTGTAGTCGAAAGATAAAATTTGGACAGATTCTTAATTAGGTTATTTATAAAACAACCATTTTACCTGTACCAATAATCTCCCCTTTATCTCTAAGTAAAAAGAAATAAATACCACTAATTAGACTTCCACGATCTACTACAATCCGATCTGTTTGGTATTCGATATTACAATCTACTTTTGTACCGTTACTATCCAAAATACTTAATCTAAGATCAGTGAATTTCTGACTAGGTAATTCGATGTAACTTTCGGTAACTAAAGGATTAGGAACTACATCTAAAATTTGCGTTTTAAAAGAAACAGCGTTTTGATTTGATGTTAGAGGAGCACAAGTAAAATCATTAGTACCTAAGGTCAGAAACATATCATCGAAATAAGAATCATTATCTGTTCCTCCGAGACGAGTACCTTTTAACTCTACTTGAATTGTTGTAGTTTGCAAAGGAACGTTCATTGATTCAGAAACCAAAGTCCACGAAGGATTTAGAGATGACAATGTACTACTGCTACTCAACTCTAATCCGTTTTGATCTAAAAATATTAATTTCATCTCTGGTAAATCTACTCCTCCAAAGTTGGAAAGGTAGCCACCAAAATTAACGTTAAAATTTCCACTTTCAATAGAGTCCGTATAGTCGATGACTTCTATGTTTTGAATAAGCTTACCCACTTCGCTATGCTCACAAATTCCACCCACAGAGAAATATTTTTCACCAGAATGTGGACTGATCCCATTACAAATTCCATCTGTTAAAACTTCTGCGATCCCTTCCGTGATAGTCCAACTTACCAGATCTTCCTCAACTCCTGGATTTTTTAAAAGGTTAGGCAACGCTAGTGAAGGACCTGTACTGAAAGAAACAGGGTTAGACCATTCACTCCAATTCAGTGCTTTGTCTCGATAACGAACTCTCCACCAGTAGTTAGCGTTTTCTGCTAACCCCGAAATGACTTCATCTGTCAAATCATCATCTGCTTGAGTGTCTATTTCAAAGTACCAGTTTTCAAAATTCTTCCAGCTTTCCGCAGCCAAATCTGAAAAATCAGTTGCACTTTCAGAAACTTGCCAATGACTTTGTCCATGTTCATTACCTGATGTTGAAGAGCTAAATTCATTAGATTCTAAAACAACACATTCAGGAGCGATTTCAATGTCTATTGGAAATCCTGGAACCGGAGTTTCTACTTGAAAAGAATTTAAATGGATCGTCAAACTATCTGTTACCTGATTATCAATTACGACATCTTGATCTCCTCTACTAATTCTTTTAATGACCATTTTAGGGTCTGCATCACTAGTGATTTCTACCGATACAAAACCGTACTCATCTTGTGAAACTGAAAATTCATCATAATCAGCATTTGGGAATTCACCCCAATTATCAATGGCTCCTCCAGCAGAAGCTACATTGATCCATAGATGTTTATGATCTCTTGAATTTCCTCTTGAGTAGCCGTGTGTGTGTCCGAAAAAATGGATCGAAGGTTTATCACAATCCGTAGAAAAGTTTTCTAATAGGTTTATCACTTCTCCCGTATAATTCGATTCACCTGGAGTCCAAAGTTCGGATTTATGAGGATGATGAAGTTGAGCAAAGACAAAATCTATAGAATCTGCTTCGCAAGTATTGTCAAGGATACTTTCTAACCAGTCTAATTGTTGCTGACTGCTATATGGGTTGTTAGAATCTAATCCGATAATTCTGGTATTTCCATAATCTTTGTACCATGAATGTTCTTCAAATCCAACAACACCATTTTCTGGCAATTTAAAATATTGGAAAAAATAGATCGCATTGTTTTCATGATTTCCAGGAACAGGATAAACGGGAACTTGATTGAATAAGTTTTGAGATGGATCAAAGAAAGTAGATTCCCAAGAAGGATAATTATTCCCATTGACGACTAGGTCACCAGGGATTAAAACTAATGCAACATTATCTATAAGATCACCTTCTGATTCATTTTCAAGATAATCCAAGACACCTTCTTCTACGACCTCCTGGAATTTATTTGGAAATGATCCATCTCTTTGCATATCACTCATAGCAATAATTCGAAAAGGCTCATTGTCTGATGCGAAAGGAGGCGTTTTGAAACTATAGATTTCAGAAACGGCGCTTCCTGTTTTTACTCGATAAAAATATTTAGTAAACCGTTCGAGATTTTCTAATTGTACTTCATGGATTCTGGAATCTCCCATTGAAGTTTGAGCGGTTCCTATCGTTGTAGTTCCAAGACTTGCCGTGAGCCCCCATTCGACGATGCTTTCCTCCATAGAATCTGTTTCCCAAAGGATGAAGATTGAATGTGGACTTGCATCTTGAAGATAGGGTAGAACCTTTATGGTTTGACTAAATACAGAATTGACATTGAAAGTTAAAATTAGAATAAATAGATAGATTTTTTTCATACTGAGATTGATTCGTTTGATTTTATACTCAAAGTGAAATGATTTGCATCGGGAAATTGATTTGGAAGGATATTTTAAATATAGAACCTAACCAAAAATCTAAGGCTAAGATAAGCTGAATTAAATTAAAAATAAGTTCAAGCTATTGATAAAATAAAGATATAAACTTTGATGTATTCAAAAATTATCTTATATTATAATTGAATCTACTTTAAAATAGATATATAGTTTGACTGGAGTCTCGGGGCATAGTGTTAGTTTAAGTGTAATAGGTTTGAGGTGCAAAGTGAATTCATTTAGTCTCCTATATGAAGAGGATGTTAGATTTACCAAATCTGGTAAATTTCTAATTCTATCTGATCAATTGAATTTATCTAGAATCATTTTTGATTTGTTATCCAAAGAATCAGTTAAAATCTAATCATTGAAATTTTATTTCGTAATCAAAAAATATAAAAGATGAAGAAGAGAACAATTTTAAGTATTGTTAGTACTGAAAAATTATCAGTACAACAATTAAAGGCAATCAAAGGTGGTGGAGATGGTGATCCGCCAAAAATAAGATTAGGACACGTAGTTTCCAGTCCTCCTGGGTAGTAAGATTATTTATTTAAAAATAAAATCCGCAAATCAATTTGGTTTGCGGATTTTGTATTTTGTGGAAGTTTAAATAATGATGAGTGCAAACAACAGCTTTTCAAATAAAATTTTATGGTAGTGTTATTTGAAATGTTGATACGCTCGACAACCTTACGGGGTCTTGTTTCAAAATAGATACAAAACCTAAGCTTTAAATGAGGTTTTGGACTAAAACCCCGTAGGTTTAAATTTTGTTATCAACACAAAATATAGCACTACCAATTTTATTAGTTTGATAGCATATGAGTAAGGAATATTTATTTTACTTAACTTTGAATAATTATGAGGGAGCAAATACTTGATGATTTTAAATATTCTGAAAAGAAAAAGAATGGACCAAAAAGTGTCAGGTTTTTTCTGCTCTCTTTATTGATGATTTTGATTTTAGTAATTCAGAACTTCTTCGCCTTACATACATATCCGTTTTTCTATTATTTTGGAATAACAGTATTTATGCTTAGTATTCTCTTTAGTTTGGCGGGAATAATTTTCGGATTTGTAAGTCTTGTGAAAGAAGAAAAAAAGGTAATAAAAAATACGATCTTCTTATTCTTGAATTTAGTACTTGCAATCTGTTTAATCTATTTGGGTGTTTCAGTGTATACGATCATTCAGGAATATTCCCAACTAGATTAAAATACTCCAGTATTGGTAGAGTATGACATTGACAATTAGGATGATGAAATTTGTAGAAAGCATCATTTTAAAAATGAAATTCCAGTTACTTGTTTTTGAAATTTTAAACCTGAAAAATACTAGGCTGATAGTTATTAAAGCAATAAGAATTGGCAAATAAATAACCTGCTGAGTGAATGGAAAACTAGCTAACGATCCTTCAAATCCAAAATAATAAACAGGTTGAACCAATAAAAATATAGGAATAAGGAATATGGCCAAAGCGTTAACCACTAGTATGGATAAAAGAAAATAATTCTTGGAAGATTTGAAAAAAGCTGTTTTGGTTTTAAATAATTTCCAGATTAATGAAAAGAAAAAATAGATAGAAATTAATGTCAGCATTATACCGCTGAAGGAAAGTATTCCAAAAATAAAAGTACTGTTGAAAGGTGTTTTGTAACTTAAGTAATTTTCATATTCTTCATTCTCAGGAAATAGCTCTGGGATTTTTATAACATGGTTTCCTTTTTCGAGTTCCTCTTGTAGATTATACTTTATATAGGTGTCAAAATTATGATAGAAATATAAATAGATGTCTCCTGTTTTAGTATCAAAAACGTTTGAGTAAAGGGTACCATCCCCTAAATCTCCACGGCAAGCTTTCATCGTATCCATAACAGATGCACAAAATTCAAAAGAATTCTCCTTTACCTTTTTTACATGATCAAGCCCTTTGTGATGTCTTGGGATTTTGATCTCCTCAACTGATTTGTTTTCAGACAATCGAAAATTAGTTAAAATATAGTTAGGGTCATTTCCCCAAATCATAGTATCAGATTCTACAATTAAATACTCTCCTTTTTTATCAATAAAACAAAGCATTCCACGACTGAAGTGATTAAGGTTATAAGCTTGTAGATAGGACTGGACTTCATTTACATCAGCACATTTCTGCATTACTGCTATCAGTAAAGAGTCTGAACGATACACTGGTATTTTATTTTTTTTACGATAAGGTCTGGTATTAGGTGGAAGAGTCAAAGCATCAAATACTAATCCTGCCTCATTCATGCTTCCTTGAGGAGAACTATTTCTATGACCAAGATAAACGGCTCCATAAGAATCTGAATCTCCATTTTCGAACCAAATCTTAGCTTCATGACTCCACATATCTTCGTTGTTACCAACTAGAGTTTTGCCATCAAGTGTAATTTTACACATACTACAAGCTAGTACTTGATCAAAAGAAACCAGACTTAAAAAAAGAAAAATAACAGACTTTATTAAAGACATAAAGAATTGGTTAATGGTAAAATGGCATAATGGAGATATTTAAGAAAAGATACAAAAGATAAACTATATAGGAAAATACTTGTTAAAATAGGTATCTTTGGTTAACAATTCATTTGCTAAAAGGAATTGCTGATTATCACTGAAAAGAAAGACATTGAATTTTATCATTTACGATTTAGAGGCTACTTGTTGGGAATTTAAAAACCCTGGATTGATTTCGGAAACGATTGAAATAGGTGCTGTAAAAGTAGATCGTTATGGTGAAATTCTAGGTTCGTACAATCGTTTTGTGAAACCTACCATTAACCCTTTTTTATCTCCATTTTGTAAACGCTTGACAAGTATTCAGCAAGAAGATGTCGATAATTCTGGAAACTTTCCAAAGGTTATAGAAGAGTTCAAAGATTGGATTGGTGTATTTGATGAAGAGTATATACTTTGCGCTTGGGGGAGTTTTGATAAAAAAATGTTTATCGAAGACTGTAAATTTCATGGATTAGAGCACGATTGGGTAGAACCCTACCTTAATGTCAAAGCGCAATACCAAAACATGAAAAGGCTAAATCGGCCCTGTGGTTTGAAAAATGCTATTAAAAGAGAAGGAATGGAGTTTACAGGGATTCATCATCGAGGAATCTCAGATGCAGAAAACTTAACTAAAATATTTACTAAATACCTAGATGTATGGCAATATTAAGACGTTAATTACGTATTCTAGTTAACTGGTCGAAAAAAAATCATACTTAAACCAAAATAACACACCTTTAGAGAATAATCCTTAATTATTATCTTTATTTATTAAATCGTAAATCTTACTTATGAAATCTATTTTCAAAATTGTTTTAATTGCTTCTTTATTTGTAGTTGGACTACCAACCCTTGAAGCTCAAAAATCCTTGAAAGAAGGACATATCGAATATGAGGTAACTAACGTAGATTCTGAAAGCATGGAGGCTCAGATGATGAAAGGTACCATGATCAATTTCTATTTTAATGATAAGAATACCAAAATGAATGTGCAAATGATGGGTGGTATGGTAACGATGGATATTCTTACAGAGACCGCTTCAGAAACGTCAACTATGTTGATGAATATGATGGGTAGAAAGGTTCAGGTAGAACAACCTGAAGAAGAGACAGCAGCTGATGAGGCACTTAATAAATTTGATATCACTTATGATAAATCTGATACAAAAGATATCGCAGGTCAAAAATGTATAAAAGCTACTCTAGTTGATCCAGCTACCAAAGAAACAATGGTTATTTATGTTTCTAAATCTTTGAAAGCTAATCTTAAGATGGTTGAGAAAATGTTTCCTGGTTTAGAAGGTATCCCAATGGAAATAACAATTCAGTCTCAAGGTATGGGTGCTACTATTACTGCTCAAAACTTAAAGAAATCTGTAGATGTTTCAAATTTCGAAATCCCTGAAGGATACGAAAAAATGACTCCTGAAGAATTCCAAAAAGAAATGGGAGGAATGGGTGGCTTAGGATTTTAAGATCCTAAAAAACTAAAAAAAATACCACTAGCCAATGTATGGTTAGTGGTATTTTTTTTATCTATAAAAATACAACGGAAATACTTCTCCTTTTTCAAACAAGTCTCTCCCACGAGGTATTCTAATAAAAGCATCTGCATCAACTAGATTTGCTAAGTCTCCAGATCCATGCCCTTCTACTGGACTCGCTAATATTTGCCCTTTTTCATTATAGTCAATTTTTACTTGAGCGAAATAAGTTAGGTCAGGTTTGAAATGTAATGCTTTTTGTAAAATTCCATGTGGCCGATTCAACGGAGCCAAACCAATAGATTGTATTAACCAATTGATAAAGTATACTTGTGTACACATAAACGAAGAAACCGGATTTCCTGGTAATGCGAATATCAATGCTCCTGATTGAGCTTGTCCAAACCAAAAAGGTTTACCTGGTCTTTGTTTAATTTTATGGAATAGTTTTTTTACACCAAGACTTTCTAGTGCTTGAGGCAAATAGTCAAACTTGCCTTTAGAAACACCACCACTTAAGATCACTACTTCATATTCTTTTAGAATACCTCTAAGACGATCCGTTACTTCCTCCAAGTCATCATTTAAATGTTCCGTGTCAGCAGCAATATTATACTTTTTTAAAGTTCCTAAAAGACGATGAACATTGGAACGACGAATTTGGTAGGGTAGTGGTTGCTCTTCAACTTGGACCAACTCATCACCTGTACTGATGATAATACTCTTAGGTAACCGACTTACTTTTATATTTGCTTTTCCAATTGTTGCGGCAACTCCAATCTCGGCAGGAGATAATTGAATACCACTTTTTACAACTAAAGAATCTTGTAATCTATCTTCTCCTTTATTGTGGATGTTCTGACCATGATTGATTTTTTCTAAAACAATCTTTGCAGTACTATTTTGAATCTCTAAATCTTCATAACGAATCACCGCATCTGTGCCTTTTGGCAGAATAGAACCGGTCATTACTTCCAAACAATTTTGAGTATTACTTAAAGTCATTTGAGGAGCACCAGCAGCGGCAACTCCTTCAATAGGAAATGATTTATTGGGTTCGAATGATTCTGAGAGGATCGCAATACCATCCATCGTTACTCGATCATAAGGAGGGAAATCACGATCCGCAAATAGATCTTCTCTTAATACTCTTCCTATCGCATCATCAAGTGCAACGGTTTCAATTCCGAAATCTTTAACCGTTTGTTGGACGATTTGATTTGCTTCTTCTACGTTTATCATTTATTGATAGATCAATTTTTTGTAATATTGTATATTAACCATGAAGCTATGAAGGTTTTTGATTTAGTATTTATTACTCTTCAGTATCTCCACCAATACCTTTCATACTGCTCTTTTTTCCTAGCTTTTTCCGATACATCGAAGTTTCCAAAGCAGCAGCACCGCCAACTACAGGAAGGCTCAATTTTGTACCATTCAAATCAACGGTCAACTCGGTTCCGGGATCAGGCCAAAGCGTAAAGTCTCGGTCCGTAGAAAAAATCATTAATCCGATTTGTTGACCAGTAGCTATTATTTGATCATCCGGTTGTAGGTCAAAAGAAACTTCATAAAATTGTCCCGGTTTCAAAGGAGCGCTTTCGCTTAATGATTTATGATTTTGAGGATCAGCCCAACCGCGAGTAATAATGTTATCCGTAATTTTAGTTCCTCGACCTTCTTTCCAGGGAAGTGAAACAAGCCAGACGGAAAGATTAGCCGCTGGTTTATTCGAAGATAGCTTTACGGTAACTTTTGCTACACCAGAAATGTGAAGAGGCTTAGCTAATTTTGGAGTAAGATAGATCAAACGATGATTGGTGTATTCTGCTCTAGCTAATGACTTTCCATCAAATGAAAAATTATCAACTAAAGTTTCTTTATCCTGGTTTGCATTAGGCTTCGTACTTAATGTTCCTTGCATAGGAGCAGCTCCTGTTAAATATAAATCAACATAGTTAGCTTTTGGATTAGGATATTCGGCATAGGCCGTTGGGTTGTCCATCTTATCTTTTTCTCTTACGATCCAAGCCTTCTCATCACTCTCTACATCATTTTTTATACCATGCAAATATCTGGTAAACCAACGATTCATCATACTCATTGGTGGCGGTCCTCCATGACCAAATTGATGATAATAAATTTGACAAGGAAGCCCTTGTTTTTTTGCAGCTTCATAGATTCGGTAGCTATGCTCAGGCATTACATTCCAATCGTTGAATCCATGAGACATCAACAAGGCTGCTTTCATATTAGGCATTTGTAAAAGATAATCTCGTTTTTTCCAAAAATCATTATAATCACCAGATTCCCGATCTATTCCATTAGCCATTTCTGTATCTCTTACCGTTTTGTTGTTATAGGCACGCTTTGATTCATCGCCACTATGTACAAAATCATAAAGCACATCTATATCCTCGCCAAGGTATCCGCCAGGGTGTCGAACTAATCCATTCGATCGGTAATAGTGATAGTAAGAAGTATTCGGTGCAACAGGGATGATGGCTTCTAATCCTTTTACTCCAGTAGTTGCAGCAGCAATTGGCAAAGTCCCGTTATAAGAAGTTCCGGTCATTCCAACTTTTCCAGTAGACCAAGTAGCATTAACCTTTTCTTTTCCATCAGGAGAAGTATAGCCATTATCTTTTCCAGTCAACCATTCGATTACTGCTTTAGGAGCCAGAGATTCATTTTCGCCACCAATGGTAGGAGCACCTTGCGAAAGGCCCGTTCCAGGGGAAGAAGAATGAACAACGATGTATCCTCTAGGAACCCAATCATTGATATGACCATTAGAAATAATGGGTCGTTCTCCTTGGCGTTTGACTTCAGGATGTTTATGAGGAGGAGGCGTTTCTCCTAGTTCATGTTTTACATTCCAAAAAGCACCTTCTTCATCCTGAGCAACACCCGCAAAATAAGGACTTGTGATATAGACCACAGGAAGTTTTAAGTCTTCTGTATCTGTTTGAAAAGGTCTGGTTACTCCGACATGCATTCGATCTAATTTGCCATCACCGTCTGTATCAAAAGTAGTCTCTACCCAAAGGTCATGTCGAATCCATTTGTTAGGCGTATTAAAAGCATCTAATTTTTGAGCTTCCCCATCTTTAAAAATAGGGACAGTCTTAGAAGCGGTTTTCTTTTTTTGCCCAAATAAAGGAGCATTGATCAATAGTAAAAAAATGAAACTTAGATTAAAAAGTCTTTTCATTATAAAAATAGGTTTTGATTGAAAAGGAATATTAAAGAACTTCTAGAATAAAAATGCGATTTTAATTTATTAGCCACCAATTGTAGCCATTGACTCTGAAGCTGGAAAACCAAAGTTTCGATTCTTTTCTGCTTCGAATCCATCCTTTGCTCTATTTCCTAGAGCTTCCAGAAATGCCGTTTTCAATTGTGATTCATCTGCACCTGCACGCAATAAGTTTTTTATATTAAAAACGCCATCATCATAAAGGCAAGTTTTAAGCATGCCTTGTGGTGTTAAACGTATTCGATTACAGGAGCCACAAAATAAACGACTATAAGCGGCAATGATACCAAATGTACCTTTGAATCCAGGGATTTGATAATTAAACGAGGTAGAATGTTTTGGATCTTTAAGCTTTTCAAGATTTGGAAAATGAGCTTTGATATGATCGAGGATTTTAGGAAAATCCCAAAGCAATTGTTTGTCATTTGAGCCTGTACCATTGAAAGGCATCTCTTCGATAAAACGAACAGCCACTGGATGGTCTTTAGCCAATTCAACCATTGGAATAATGTCCTCAATATTTCGGCCATTCATTACAACCGCATTTATTTTCGTAGGAATATTATAATCTAATAATTGATGAAAAGTTTCCATTACAGTAGAAAAGTTATCTCGCCTAGTAATATCAAAAAACCGCTTTTCATCTAAGCTATCTAAACTTAAGTTTACAGATTTAATACCTACTTTTTTAAAATCAGCAACTAAGTTCTTTGTCAAAGTACCATTAGTCGTGATATTTAATTTTTCAATCCCTTTGATACTGGAAAGTTCTTCTAAAAACCCCATCATTCCTTTTCTTAAAAAAGGCTCTCCTCCAGTTATTCTAACTTTTGAAATACCCATTCCAGCCATTAGTTTTACTAAACGAATCATTTCTTCATAGCTTAGTAGTTCCTTCTTGGGCATATACTTAATCCCTTCTTCCGGCATGCAATAAAAGCATCGAAGGTTGCAACGGTCTGTTACAGCCAATCTGAGGTAGTTTACCGCTCTTCCGTGATTATCGTATAGCATGTTTTTGATTTTATTCCGTCACTTATTTCAATTGTCCTCTGGGTTTTAAAATTAATAAAAAATGCACAGGTTCTTAAACTAATGACTAATTTATTCTATTATTGTACAACATGATTGATCCAGTAAACATACGAGAGCAATTTCCCATTTTTGTCAATAATCCAGACCTAATATACCTAGATAATGCTGCTACTACTCAAAAACCAGCTTTTGTGATCAATGGGGTGTCAGATTATTATGAAAATTACAATTCTAACATACATCGGGGTATTTATGATCTTGCCGCGAGTACGACAAAGAAGTATGAGGCGGTTCGTCAAAAAGTAGCCGATTTTATTGGGGCACCCTCTGCTTCCAATATTGTTTACACGACTGGTACCACTGCAGGTATTAATCTGGTGGCTCAATCATTTTTAAAGAATCGATTAGAGCAAGGTGATGAAATTCTTATTTCGGCAATGGAGCATCACGCTAATTTGATCCCTTGGCAAATGCTGTGTAAGCAACATGGAGCATTATTAAAAGTGATTCCAGTAGAAGAGGATGGAACGATTCAAAAGCAATCGTTTAAAGCCTTACTAAGTTCCAAAACCAAAATGGTTGCTATAGTCCATATTTCTAATAGCTTAGGAACGATCAATCCAATCGAGGAAATGGTTGAAATTGTTCATGAAAAAGGGATTCCGATATTGATTGATGGAGCTCAGAGCGTAGCTCATTACGAAGTTGATGTGAAAGCATTGGATGCTGACTTTTTTGTGTTTTCAGGACATAAGATATTTGGCCCAACTGGTGTAGGAATATTGTATGCAAAGGAGGAGCATATTCAAGCGATGGAACCAATTAACTTTGGAGGAGATATGATCAAAAATGTCTCTTTTGAACAATCTTCTTTTTTGGATGGGCCTCAAAAATTTGAAGCTGGAACGACGAATATCGCTGGAATCATAGGGTTAGGCTATGCCATTGATTATATCAATCAGTACGATAAAAAAGAAATCCAAAAGTACCTTAAACATCTGCGCAAGTATGCTGTAAGTAAAATGATGGAGATCAATGGTTTAAAGATTATTGGCTCTATTGATAGTGGAGACAATATTAAACGTCAAACTGGTTCTATTATATCTTTTGTGATGGATGGAATTCATCCTCATGATGTCGCAACAATCCTTGGAGTGGAAAAAATTGCTGTCAGAGCAGGGAATCATTGCACTCAACCTTTGATGGATTTTTTAAAATTACCTGGGACAACAAGAGCATCTTTTTCTATTTATAATACACCTTATGAGGTTGATAAAATGATTGATGCTTTAAAAGGAATTCAACAATTTTTTAGATGAATGATCGACTAAAAAAACTCTACCAAACTGTTATTTTAAAACATAATAACGAGCCGCTTCGATTTGAAAAAAGAGAAGATGCAGGGTTTGTTTTAGAAGCTTATAATCAGATTTGTGGTGATCGATTTAAATTGTATTTTGAATTGAAAGAAGATAAGATTAGTAATTTGAGTTTTCATGGATTTGGTTGTGCTATTTCGAAAGCTTCTACTTCCATTTTAGTAAAGCACTTGGAAGGTAAGACAAAGGATGAGGCAGATGAATTGTTAGTTTTTTTTTCGAAAGTTATTGCTCCCGATGCTGAAGTAGATTTAAATACTCCTGAGGACTTTCTTGCTTTTGAAGCAGCTAAAGAATTTCCTGGTCGGTCAAAATGTGCAACTTTGAGTTGGGATACGATGAGGGAATATTTTGAAAAAGCCTAAGTACATCGTAATCTAACTTAACTGTCAGTTTTGGTGGTTTTATTTTTGAATTCAATAACTGATGTTACTCAAACCAATTTTAAATTGTTGAAACAGCTAGGGATAAAGAATACCTAATTAGATTGCTTGAAAAAATATAGAATATAGAATCTGCATCCGTTTTTTAGATTACAAGAAAGGAAATTAGCTGTTTGAACTACAGGTATGAAAAAAAGGAGGGAGTATCTATTTTAGTATTTTTTTTTATGCATTATTTTATCACTTAAACAATACTCGCATAAATTAGTCAATAAGATAAGATGAAAATAAACGTATTAGCATTTGGAATAGCTAAAGATATCATCAATGGACAATCTGTGGAAATTGAATTAGAAGAAGGGGCTGATGTTCAAAGTTTAAAAGCAAGCCTTTGTAAACAGTTTCCAGCATTCAATAAATTAAAATCTCTTGCGATTGCAGTAAATGAAGAATATCAAAAGGATGATTTTAATTTAAAAGAAGCAGACGAGGTTGTAATTATTCCACCAGTGAGTGGAGGATAATGATGATTGAAAATACATAAATTATATGCTTTTTAATTCTTTAGATTTCGCCATTTTTCTTCCAATCGTATTTGGGATATACTGGTTTATTAGCAATAATAATCTAAAAATTCAAAACCTATTTATTGTTTTAGCTAGTTACTTCTTTTATGGTTGGTGGGACTGGAAATTTTTAGGATTAATAGTATTAAGCACCTTGGTAGATTTTACCATAGGCTTACAGTTTTCAAAACAAGAGAATGAACGAAAACGAAAGTTGCTCTTGTGGAGTAGTATTCTAGTAAATATCGGAATTCTTGGATTCTTTAAATATTTTAACTTTTTTATTGACAACTTCATCTTTGCTTTTTCCTTCTTCGGGAAAGAAATTCAAGGAACTTCCTTAGATATTATTTTGCCAGTTGGTATCAGCTTTTATACTTTTCAAACGTTAAGTTATACCATTGATGTCTATAGACGTAAATTAGAACCGACAAAAGACCTCATTGCCTTTTCAGCATTCGTAAGTTTTTTTCCTCAGCTCGTTGCTGGACCAATAGAACGAGCTACAAATCTTCTTCCTCAGTTTTTCAACAAAAAAGTATTTAATTATTCCAAAGCGGTTGAAGGAATGCGGCTTATACTTTGGGGTTTATTTAAAAAAATAGTGATTGCAGATAACAGTGCGGAAATCGCAAATCAAATTTTCAACAATCATAATGATTACTCTGGAAGTACTCTTATTTGCGGCGTTGTATTTTTTGCTTTTCAAATCTATGGTGACTTTTCTGGATACTCAGATATTGCAATAGGAACGGCTAGGTTATTTGGTTTTGATTTAAAACAGAATTTTGCATTTCCATATTTTTCTAGGGATGTAGGAGAGTTTTGGAGACGATGGCATATTTCATTATCTACTTGGTTTAGAGATTACATTTACATTCCTTTAGGAGGGAGCCGAGTAAGGGATTTACTTAAGGTTAGAAATATTTTCATTATTTTTATTGTAAGTGGATTTTGGCATGGTGCAAATTGGACTTTTATTATTTGGGGAGCTTTAAACGCTTTATACTTTCTACCTTTATTACTCGCTAAAAGGAATAGAAATAACTTAGATATTGTTGCAAAGGAAAGTCATCTCCCAAGTTTGCAAGAACTATCCTCGATTCTTATTACGTTTATACTTACCTCTTTTGCTTGGATATTTTTTAGAGCAGAAAATCTTAGTCATGCCTTTTCTTATATTAAAAGAATGATTAGCTATTCAGTATTTGAAATTCCAAAAGTAGTTTCTGCTAGTTCAGTATATTTGGTTTGTATTTTTATTTTAATTGAGTGGATAGGTAGGAGAAATGAAAACCCATTAAGTTCTATTTTACAAAACAAGAGTAAGGGCCTTAAGTGGTCTATTTATTTAGTGCTTATTTTAACTATATTCTATTTTGGAAATTTTGAAGAAAACACGTTTATCTACTTTCAGTTTTAAATAAATCAATGAAAAAATTTCTTTTAAATATTACTTCTTTTGGATTGATACTCGTTGCAGTATTTTCTGCGCTAAATTTTCTACAATCACATTACAATAAAAAACCTATTCACTATTCTAAAAAGTATGAAGAATTATATACCAATAAAGTAAACGCTAATTCAATTATTTTAGGATCTTCACATGCCGTTCATTCTGTACAACCTTCTCTTTTAGATACCGATGATCACAAATGGTTTAACTATGCTTACAATGGAGCTGGACCTAAGTTTTACTTGAAATGGTATGAACAGATATTTCAAAAAGAATACCCAAAGCCTAAGGTTTGTGTTTATGCAATAGATTGGTTTATCTTCGATCCTGGATGGTTGTATAGGAGGTTTGAGCATGATAGCGAGTATTTCTCATTCTCTACATTTACTCGATTATTACCTGATAAAGATTTTGATAGAAAGACTTTGATAGACAATAGGTTTCCATTTATTAAATATAAAAATGACATTTATAGTTCTCTTCAATTAAAAAAAGGAGGGATTAACTATTTGGAACAGCATTATAGCAAAGGCTTTATTCCTTTTGCTTTGCCATACAAAGAAGAAAATTTTTCAATAAAAAGAGATATTACCGTTTATCATCCAGTGGTTGAGATTTTTAAAAAATTAATTAAAAAACTAGATGATGATAATATCGAAATAGTTTTTATCGTCACACCAGAATTTAATTTAGAATCATCATTTTATAATTCTGAATCTTTTCAACTTATTGACGAACTTGTGCAAGAATACAATATACCATTGCTTAACTTTAATACGGATTATAAAATGGAGGCTATTAATGATGATATCACTAATTTTATTGATTGGGGACACATGAGCTTAAAGGGTAGTACTGAATTCTCTGAATTGTTGAACTTGGAATTGGAAAAGCTTTTTAAAAAATAATACAAACATCCGTGCTAAACAAATAGTGTTTGAAGACTGAATAAGTGACGGAACAAGATTATTGATGATTCCGTCTAACTACTTATAAAGTAATACTAATACCAAAAAATAAAAAGGAAACCTAATGATAGATATTCAAATAAAAGACATTCCTCTTTCTGTACAAGAATGTAATGACTTAGTCTTATCAGATGGCTCTGGAGGAATTGCAATTTTCGTTGGAACAATAAGAAATCAAACAAAAGGAAAAGCGGTTCAACGATTAGAGTTTGAATCGTATAAACCAATGGCAATTTCAGAAATGCGAAAGATCGCAGAACAAGCTAAAGAAAAATGGAATGCAGAAAAAATAGTAATTCACCATAGAGTTGGTGTTTTACAAATACAAGAAATAGCGGTAGTGATTGCAGTAGCTACACCTCATCGTAAAGCTGCTTTTGAAGCTTGTCAATATTGTATCGATACCCTTAAAGAGACGGTACCTATTTGGAAAAAAGAAATATTTGAAGATGGTGAAGTGTGGGTAGCTGCTCATCCATAAATGTTGAAGTTTGGAAAAATAATGAAGCTAAGAAATAAAATAATCTACGTCATTTTAATCTTTTCTGCTTGCTTTTTAATCTATTGCAATCAGAAATCCGTCCAAGATATTAAGGATAGTCCTTATTTAAATTTACAAGATTCTGTTGCATATATTGGAATGGAAACTTGTCGTTCTTGTCATGCAAATGTGTACGAAACGTTTATTGAAACGGGGATGGGGCAGTCTTTTGATAAAGCGACCCAAGAAAAGAGTGGTGCTGAATTTGGCCCTCATGTAGTTGTGTATGACAAGCAATCTGATTTTTATTATAAACCCTATTTTGAAAATGACACGATGTATGTCATGGAGTATCGGCTTGATGGAAAGGATACAATTCACAAACGGATTGAGCAGATTGATTACATCGTAGGATCAGGTCATCATACCAATTCTCACATTATCGATGAGAATGGATATATTTTTCAAGCACCAATTACCTATTACACTCAAGAAGGACGTTGGGACATGGCTCCGGGATTTGAGGAAAAAAACCAACGATTTTCAAGATTCCTAACGACTGAATGTATTACTTGTCATAACCATTTTCCAAAAGCGATTGAAGGCTCATTAAATAAATATGAAGAGATGCCTAGTGGTATCGAATGTGAACGTTGTCATGGTCCAGGGGAAATTCATGTCAAAGAAAAACTCGCAGGTAATATTGTGGATACTTCAAAATATATTGATTACACAATTGTTAATCCGTCCGATCTTTCAAAGAATCTCCAAATGGATCTTTGCCAAAGATGTCACCTTCAGGGGATTCCAGTTTTAGAACCTGGGAAAACCTTTTTTGATTTTAAACCAGGAATGGAGTTATCTGAAGTTATGAATGTATTCTTACCACGTTACACTAATTCAGATGAACGTTTTATCATGGCTTCTCAAGCCGACCGTTTGAGATTGAGTAAGTGTTATACCATGTCTGATGATCTCACTTGTCTCAGTTGTCATAATCCGCATCACAGTGTATTGACCTCCGATAAATCAAATTTCAATCAAGTCTGTATAGATTGTCATCAGCAAAAAGAACTAGCGGAATGTGTGGCACCTATAGCAGAAAGAAATGCTGTTGGAGATAATTGTGTGAGTTGTCACATGCCTCCATCTTCGAGTATTGATATTCCACATATTCGAATAACGGATCATTATATTTCTAGAATTACAGATTTTGAAGAGCGACAAATTTCTGAAAATAAAAAGAAAGATATTGCGCAATTTTTAGGTTTGGAAATGTTGACAAAGGACGAAGCAGAAGATTTAGAAATGGCTCAAGGTTATCTTGCGATGTTTGATAAATTAGCAGAAGACAAAGTGATCTTAGATTCAGCCTTTTTCTATTTAAATAAATCGGTAGCTAGTGATGATGAAAAATTTATCACTTTGATTCACTACTATTTCGCTGGTAAAGATTATCAAGCAATAGTTAATTTGGCTAATGGATATCCCGCTGCTAATATTACAGATGCTTGGACAGCTTATAGAATAGGAGAATCTTTTTACAGTTTAGGAAACAATGCTCAATCTCTTTTGTATTATAAAAAAGCTACTCAACTGAATAAATATAATTTAGAATTTCAAGAAAAACTGGGTGTTAATTATCTTTCTCAAGGTTCTATACCACAAGCAAAAATGACTTTCGATTTTGTGCTCCAAGAAAATAGAAAACGACCTTTAGCTTTGACGAATCAAGGTTTCGTATATGTCAATCTCAATGAATTTGAAAAGGGAGAAGCTTTATATGATGAAGCGTTAAGTTTAAATCCAGATTATATTCAGGCTTTATTAAATAAAGCTGCAATTAGGGTTTATAAGGAGGATACTAAAACGGGATCGCTACTATTGGAAAGACTTTTAAAATTAGATCCTCAAAATAAATCTGCTAAACAATTGATGGAGCAGATAAAGAACACTGATTGAATTCACCTAGAACCTTAATTTTACTGCTCCAAAATCCTTTATTATGAAAAATATAATCATCTTATTATCACTCTCTATTCTTTGCTTATCCGCTTGTATTCATGAAAAGAAACCTGATCCTGCTCAACAGTTTGTCATTGATATTTCAAAGGAAATCGCGGAGCAAAAAATTATGGAAGCAAAAATGAAAGAGCATTTAGATGCCGTTACTAATCGCGATTTGGTCATCATGGAAAGCACCCTAACTCCAAATGGAAATATGCAACTAATTTTACCTGGATCTGAAATCATACAATCCAATGCTGGTTTTATGGATTATCATAGAGAATGGTTTGCTGATACGACGACTGTTTGGACTTTCGAAACTAAAATTTTAAATTCTAAAGCAAGTCCTCAACAAGGAATGTCTGTTGTTGAAGTTGTATACAGAGAACCAGAAAGGGACGGAAAACCTTACTTTAATAGAATGATCGTGAGCTATGACTTGGAAAAAGTAGGAGATAATTGGTATTTGATAAAGGACCATGCTAGCTCAGTCGAAAAGTCAACAGATAAGAAATAAACCTTCAACTTACTTAGTCGATAATTTCCCTACATAAGTAAATTTTTAAATGACTTTCAATGATTTTATCAGTATATTCTTAATACGTAATTTGAAAAGAATAAACGTATGAAAGAGTTATTAGATAACGGATTTAAGGATGATTGGACCTGGGCGATTGGAGATCGTGGAGAATTGCTTTGGCATGATAAGCCAGAGATCGATTTTGTAAGTGCAATGAGCGAGACACGAGATAAAGCAGATCATTACGGAGGAGGATTTGGGTTTATCGTTATTTTTTGGATTTTTGTTTTATACTATGTTGCTAAATTTTATCAACAAGGTTATGTATTAATGGCCTTTGTGGTAGGTGTTATAGGTTTTGTTTTACCTTTTGTTGGTGACCTCTTTTTTTATTATAAAACCTCCAAGATAGAATATGCTATTTCCCAAAAGGCTATTTTTTTTAAAATTTATAACGGTTGGAAATTTAAAGTGTATACTATTCCAATGTCGGATATTATATCAATCAATTTGGTAGGAAACAGTGATGAAAGAGCAACTATTCATATAGTGACAGAAGAGCAAGTAGCGTTTCGAACGTATGACTCAATGAGTCGAAAAAGAAGAGATCATCCAACGCTAGAGTTTATCCGAGATTCTAAAACTGCTTACGATATAATTAAAAATAGAATCAAGAACAATCCTCCTAGAACACTTAAATATAAATCGCCAGTGTTACCAGACTGGGGTTTACAAGTGCTTCAGTTTTTTATCTCAGGAATTATAGGCTTGTATATATTTATGGGTGTAAAATATTTTATTCAACCTTTAATAAAATATGGTACCGAAGGTATAAGTAATAGTATTTATATTTTCTTAATTTGCTTTGCCAGCTTACTGGTAAGCTTTTTGAAAACCTTTAAAAGTAAAGACTTAAAAACAGAAATTGCTTATCCAATTATCGTGTTTAATCTTTGGTTGATCTTCACTTGGTGGATGCTGTATCTATTCTTGAATACCTTTATGTTAAAGTATTCTTGAAAAGGGTAAGAAGGTCAACAAGACTTATCAAGAAGTCATTGAGGACTTTTTTTTACAAATCAAATATAATATTGAACTTGGAGTGACGTTCTATGTCCTATTCGTCTAAAAGATAAAATGAATACCTTATGAATATGTCCTTTAAGAATAATGTACAATGGTTTTTAATGTTTTTGTTATTTACTGCTTGTAATTTAGATACAGGATCTATCTCCTCCCTTTCTGCTCAAAGTCCTGGCTCAGAATTCTGTAAAATCAACGATGATAAAGCAAGTATTGGAAATCCAATGGGAATCGATATGCCTAAGGATGCGTCCTCGATTTACGCTGATAAAGTCCCGACTTATTTTGAACTAAATGGAGTTAATGTCAATATTGGAAATCAGCGACATTTCCGAGAGATGAAAAAAATGGGAAGTACTTTTTCTCATGCTCGAACTTTTCATTTTATGAATAAAGATTATTGGGATGATGGAATAGGGCAGGCAAACGGAGGTGATCCTAAAACATTAAGAAAACTAGATCCGAAAGATACAAAAAGATTGAAGCTATTAGTAGATGCTAAAGGGATGCCTTTGATTCGAAATAACTGGCAAGAAGGAGATAAATTAATTTATTTTGATCCAGAATTTGAAGTGTTGATGGAAGAAAAATTAGAGAAAGGATTCCATAATGTTTATGAAAATTATTTAAACCAAAATTGGATTTATCAGAGGAGTGTGTCAGATCAATTCAAAGGTAAACTTCAAATAACTTTAACGACGGTTAATAGTAATTTTCCAAAAAATATACAAGAGCAATATGGCTTTCCAAATCAATGGTTTAAAGATGAAGATTGGGGAGATGTTAGATTATCTGCGAAAGCGTATGCGATGATGTTTGCAAGAGCTTATGCTCCAAAAGATGGTTCTTATAAATTGTGTGAGGTTTTGGAAATAGGAAATGAACCTTGGGGTTTAAAAGCGGAAACTTATCAAAAACTTATTGATGGTTTTACTGAAGGGTTTAAAAGTTACTATGGAGATAAGTTTTTAATTAAATTAGTACCCGCTGCTTTTCAAGGAAATCATTTAGAAAATGCAACACCTGCTAATTGGGAAAGGCCAAACTGGAAAGATTATTTTGGTACTCGATTGAATACTGCAAATAGATGTTTGCTTGACGGGGTAAATATTCATAACTATCCAAATGATTTAAAAGATCGGCCGTTCAATGGTTGGTTTAAAGAGCGTTTAATTGCAACACCTGAAAGTGCTTCTAGTGCTTTTCTTTATGCTAGAAATGCTTGGTACTGGGTACAGAATAATATGCCACCTCATGCTCGGAATATTTATGCTTCTGAGTATGGTTGGGATACTCGAAACGATTGTCAGGAAAAAGTAAATGCAACCGCAGTAGGGCAAGCTGCTCAGGGGGTTTATGTTTCGAGAGCTTTGTTACTGATGTCAAGAATGGGAGTTACTAAAGCAAATGCTTTCGAATTGTTAGATGATCAAGGACAGAATCCTTGTCAATTTGCTTATCATTCTTCTGGTTTTTATACATTGGAAGGAGGGCAAGCAAAGCCTAAAATTTCAATAGATATCTTAAATGATTTTATAAAGGTATTTGGCAATCTCCGTTTTGAAAGAGCCATTCAGGAGTCAGAGGAGTTTTATATTTATGAACTGACAGATGGGAAACGAAAATATATGGTTGGATGGTTACCTACTAATGTCAATAACAAAACCTTACCTGAAATTCAAAAGATTTCAAAAACAGTTACTTTCGAAGGTAAGAAATATGTGTTGAGTCCAATTCCTAAATTATTGAACTAAGTCTAAGCCTAAAATTATATTAACTTTAATAGAAAGGCTGCTCAATATTTGGGCAGCCTTTCTTGTTTACTTTCAAAATCATCCATTTGGCCATTGATCAAAACTGTCCTTACAAAACGATTATAGCTTTTGAAGCTGTGATTGGAGGTAATTTAATACGTATGTTGAATTCGCTATTTTCTTAAAATGTAGGTTTAGAATAATAAAGAAAGTAATTTTAAGTTATTGAAATAACACTCATCAAATCTTTGAAATCACAGCACTAATGAAAAACCTTAAACTCCTTTCCCTTTTCTCTTTACTAATACTTAGTTCTAGTTTTATACTTTTTAAAAAGAAGGATAAACCAATGACTTTTAATCCCAAGATGATTGAAAAATCCTTAGGAGAAATTAACCCCCAATTATATGCTTCCTTTTATGAAGTGAATAATTCGTTTTACAATGAATTTCTAAATGACTTAAAAAAGAATAGTCAAACTAATGATTTTGAAAAGGCAAATACTAGAAATGATAACTGGAGAGAACTTGTTTTAGGTTATGGAGAACCTTATATTGGAACTTATGCAGCTCATCCTGCTTATGACAGTTACCCGGTTGTGAATGTAACTCAAGAGGGAGCAAGAATGTTTTGTACTTGGTTGACTGAAAAATATAACAAGGAAGATAAACGGAAATATAAGAAGGTAGTGTTTCGATTACCAACTGAAAAAGAATGGAAAGTTGCTGCTAGAGCGAATCATGAACAGGCTCCTTTTCCTTGGGGAGGATATTATCTTCAAAATGCAAAAGGCTGTTACTTAGCAAACTTTAATCGTGTTCCACAAAGTATGATAAAAAGAGATCAATCTACTGGAGAAATTGAATTGAACAAAGATGGATTTTCAAATGCTCGGTCCGGAATGAGTTTTCCTGCACCAGTAAAATCATATTTCCCAAATGATTTTGGTTTATATCAAATGAGTGGAAATGTTGCTGAGATGTTAGAGGAAGAGGGTAGGACTAAAGGAGGAAGTTGGGGTAGTTCTGGGTATTACATTACAATCGATGCGGAAGATGAACACCAAGGGTTTACGGAATCTTCGCCGATGATTGGATTTAGATATTTCATGGAAGTTCTTGAAGAATAGGATTTAGAAAATATTTAAAAAAGAAGCGTTACAGAGTTTTTACTCCGTAACGCTTCCTTTTTGAAACAAAGGGTTTATCTTTCCTTATTGACAGCTATCATAAAGTTTTAAAACCTCAAAAAGGTCAGCAGTCTCATAAGAAGTGCCTGCAAGTTTAGCTAGTAGCTTTTTCTTCTTCTTTTCTGCCTTCATTTTATCTAAGTATTCCATAGAAGCTGGACAGTCGCCTACTGCTTTTTTCATGGATTTATAAAAACTCAAACCATCAGGGGAGAAATGCTTTTCTTTTTCAAAGTTCCAAATAGCATAAGTAGATGTGAGCTCCATTTCAGATCCAGCTATGCCTTTTGCTTTTTCGAATGGAGGATGAACAATCTCTAAACGAGTTTTATCAAAAGTTTTAACCTGCTCAATGATACCGTTTTTAAGTTTCATAGATATAAGTCCTTCTCCTAATCTAACAGGTCCCACTCGGTACATTTTTTCACCAATCAACATAGAATCAATGGTTTCGTATTTTGGTGTGCCCATTTTAATTTTACCATCATTGTCCATTCCGAAACGGATCGTTCTTGATTTCCAAAATGGAGGTGTTTCATCTGAAGATTCAAAAACGTAGTATCCTTCATTGACATTACCTCCTTTTAAAAACATCTTGCCAGGAACAATTCTTGATTCTAGTTTAACTTTCATCTCTTTATCAAATTCTGGAAATTTTCTGATGTCACCAGACCCATAGATTGCTTCTTGCTCTTCATTGAAAGCTTTAAGGTTTTGTTCATCTTCCTCAGATACTTCGACTGCAAAGTGTCTAGTTTCAAACTCTAGTTTCTTCATTCGCTTTTGTGTGTCCAAGATGAATTTTTTTAATTTTTTTCCTTTCTTAGGATTGTGGTCACCTTCAGCAATCATGTCTGCATACTTAGTAGCATTTTCAAAATCTTCCATCCAAAAGTAAGCGATTGCTGCGTTTTTTCTACAAGCGTAATTTAGTTTTTTAGCTTGCTTATCGGAAGTAGAATAACCTGGCTCTTTTTCAATCCAAAAATCTACAGCGGGTTGGATCGCAGCAATAAAGTCTTGGTTGCTTTCAACTTTCATTTTCTTGAATGCATCTTCTACGGTTGTTCTGATTTTGTCGAACTCTTTAACGTCAGGATGCCCCTTAGATTTTACACCAACAAAAAAATCACTAGAAATTATTTTTCCTACGCTAAATTTTCTATTAATATCTGCATTGATTTCTTTAACAGAGGTGCTAATTAACTTGCTCATTTCATCTATCTTTTTAGCAGGATAATCATTTTTATATTGCTTTTGTAGAGCAGATAAACTTTTGTATTCTTTAGTTGACAAACGTGTTGTTCTTGGAATAACATTCTCATGGATAATGCTTCCGTTTGCATCGACTATTTTATAAGAAGCCTGCATTTTTAGATCAAAGTAATAGCTGTATAAGTTATACTTTTTCTTTTCCTTATCTACTTTTTCATTCGTGATTGTTTCTCTTGACGATGAAGTAGGTGTTCCAATATTCAGGATGATAGAAACACTTCCTCCGCCTTCTACTTTGTTATATCCTTTGACTTTGATTCTACTCGCCATTGAGGAAGGAGTGACATTATATCTTTTTAAAGCATCCTCGTTACATTCTATCTGGCAGTCATAAGTGGTTACATCAGATTCAAAACCAATGCCTGGAAGATTGACATGTTCGGCGAGTACTTTAAAATCTTTGAGTTTTACCTTCTGAGCATTTAAGCTAATAGAAAGAAATAGGAAAAATAAAATTTTAGAAATGTTGGTCAAATTTTTCATGTTTTTAGTTTGTGATTATTAACTACTAATAAAGATATTTTACTTTTAATACCATTAGGTCTAAAAGTATAACTGGGTTTTTTAATTTTTTTTAAAAATAAATTCACCTAGAATTTTAGTCAGTAGATTGAGCTTGATAGAATTTGGGGTAGGATATTTGGGCAAATATACACTTTTGTACTAATTTTTTATGAATGGTAGGAATAACAAGATTTGTAATGTCAATAGATCGTATACCTCTTTTCAGGAAATCAAACACTTGTTTCTGAATACTTATATTTTCAAATCTTTAACCACCTTTTTCAAGCTTTCAATATTGTAAAACGGAAGTAATGCATCAATAAAAGGCATGGCCGCTTTCATTCCAATTACTTCTGGTTTCCAGTCTGCACTTCCTGCTAATGGATTTAGCCAAATTACTTTTAAAGCCTTACGATGAATCTTTTTCATCTCCGATCCCATTAGGTCTGCTTCGCCGGTATCCCATCCGTCACTTAAGATGATGACCAGAGTTTTACTACTCAGATATTTATGAGCATAATCTTCATTGAATTTTTGAAAAGCAGAACCAATTTTAGTCCCACCTGACCAAGTGTCAACTTTGTCTAAAACCTTCTTTAAAGATTGATCAATAGAGTAATGATGAAGTTCTTCCGAGATATGATAGAGCGCTGTACTGAAAGCAAAAGCTTGGATTTTTGGGAATAGATTTTGAAAAGCGAACATAAATTGAATTAAAAATCGACTATACAATTCCATTGATTTACTGACATCACAAAGTAAAACGACTTTTAAATCTTCTTTCTTTTTTGCTTTATGTAGGATTTCAATTAGTTCTCCATTTCGAAGAATATTTTTACGAATGGTTTTCTTTAAATCTATCTGCGTTTTTTTATGCGTAATTGTAAATCGACGGCTTCTACGATTAGCAATTTTCTTAACTAGTTTTTGGACTAATTGAAATACTTCTTTCATCTCACTGTCTTCAAAACCTGGGAAAGAAGAACGGCCTATTACCTCTAAGTTTGAATAAGCAGCCATCTCGGTTTCATCCTCATTTTTATTACCATAAAGCCAGTTTTTAATGACTTGAATATTGGGTGCTTGTTTTCCTTGGTGAGCAGTTGTATTGTTTTTATCCTTATCTTCTTTATCCTCCAATTTACTATCTACTGCTCGATCTAATTCTTTCCAATAGCGTTCGTATAATTTGGGAAAAACCTTTAGTTGCTTTTCCGTTTTACATAATGTCGTTTGAAGACAAAGTTGCATCAAATCAGGATCTTGGTAAGAGGCTAGTAGGTTTATGGCTAATAAAGTATCCTTCTCTTCTTGAGGTCCAATAGAAAAATCATAGCTTCTAAGGTTTCTACAGAAAGCTACGATATTTCCAGAAAATGAAGTTTGTCTTTTTATCATTAATTTTTTAGATAGTGTTTTTGATATGGGTTTTCACGGATTGTGAACACAAGTTTTAGCTAAAAACAGGGGATTTCGTTTTTGAAAATCACACTTTCTTAATGACTCCAGTCTTTTCAAATAATTCAGATAAACTCAATCCCGTTTCTCGGATATCTTTCCAGTCCTTTAAAATAACACCTAAGGTCTCCTCCACAATTTCCTTATCTAGATGGTCAATGTGTAAAGCCGCTAAAACTTTTGCCCAATCCAAAGCTTCCGCAATTCCTGGTTTTTTCTCTAACTTCGTCTGTCTCAACTCTTTCATGAAAGCACAAATCTCTACTGCTAAGATATCATCAATCTCTGGTACTTTTCGCCTTACGATATCTAACTCTTTTTCCATAGTCGGGTAGTCAATCCAAAGATAGAAACAACGCCTTCGTAAAGCTTCGGATAAATCTCTCATCCGGTTTGAAGTAATGATAACCTGTGGGATATGTTTAGCTTTGACAACTCCTAATTCTGGAATACTAATTTGCCAATCAGAAAGTAATTCTAATAAAAAACTTTCGAATTCTTCGTCGGCTCTATCCAATTCATCAATCAAAAGAACAGGAGCTTTGTCTTGACTAATTGCTTTTAATAAGGGCCTTTTTAAAAGATAGTCTTCTTGAAAAATCATCCCTTCTTTTTCATCGAGAGAGAGCATTTCGGACTCCATCATTTTTAGAGCAAGCAATTGTTTTTGGTAATTCCATTCGTAAAGCGCTTGTTCGGCATTCAATCCTTCGTAGCATTGCAAGCGGATCAACTCTGCATCTGAAGTTCTAGCCAAAACTTTAGCGATTTCAGTTTTTCCAACACCAGGAGGACCTTCTACTAAAAGAGGTCGCTGTAGTTTTTGAGCAAGATAAATAGCCATCGTAATTGATTGGTCAGCAATATATCCTGCTGCTGCCAAAGTAGAATTTAACTCTTTTAATCCTTCTCGTTCCATGTTTTTAAAATAATAATCCTTTAGGAAAATTTGTGTATAAAATAAAAGAAACCTGTCAGGATGATCTCCTAACAGATTCCAATATTATAATTTTAAGAATTGCTTACATTAACTCTGTTAATGCTTTTCTTGCATAAACACCAGCAAGATGCTTTCTATAATTTGACTGTGCAAAGTGGTCACTCATTACACTAACCCCGTCTGCAGTGTTTGCAGTGGCAGTAGCAATATCATCACCATTCATTAATGCTTTCTCAATTCCATTATCTCTAAAAGGAGTTGCGCTGACGCCGCTAAAAGCTACACGGATTTCACTATTTTTATCTATTGCCGCAGCACAGCCAACTAAAGCAAATCTAGAAGCAGGTTGAACAAATTTTACATAAGTAGAATTTTTGTTAAACCCTGTTTTAGGAATACGAATCGCTGTAATAATATCTCCATCACCACATGCTGTAGCGAATAGTCCTTTGAAAAATTGATCAATATCAACTTCTCTCTGTCCTTCTGCATTTTTAATAACAATACTTGCGTTTGCTGCCAACAAAACTGCTGGCCAATCTGCGGCAGGGTCTGCATGAGCAATAGAGCCGCCAATCGTTCCAAAGTTTCTCACTTGAATATCTCCGATCATTCCAGCTGCTTTAGAAACCATAGGAGCATGCTCCTGAAGGGCAGCATTTCTTTCGATCTCTGCATGTGTTGCACAAGCACCGATGGTGATCGATTTTTCATTATCCTTAATTCCTTTCAATTCTGATATTCCAGTGATATCAATCAGGTTTTCAGGATCATTTAATCTTAATTTCATTACAGGGATTAGACTATGTCCTCCTGCAAGTATTTTGCAATCATCACCAAGATCATTAACCAATTGCAAAGCTTCATTTATATTATCAGGCTTTCTGTAAGCCACTTGAGATGGTATCATTTTATTAATTTAAAATTGTTAATTAAAATATAGAACTTCTCACTCTTCACCTTTTCAACCTTACCCTTGATTAAGAATATTCCAAACTTTTTCAGAAGTAACTGGCATTTCTACATCATGAATTCCATAATCTTTTAAAGCATCCATTACTGCATTGACTACTGCTGGAGTAGAGCCAATACAACCTGCCTCTCCTGCACCTTTCACACCCAATGGGTTATGAGGACAAGGAGTAACCGTTCTATCAATTTCAAACATTGGGAAGTCATCTGCTCGCGGCATTACATAATCCATATAAGTACCATTGATCAATTGACCATCACTTGAGTATATCGTTCCTTCATGAAGTGCTTGTCCAATTCCTTGAGCAAGGCCACCGTGGATTTGACCATCTACGATCATCGGGTTGATTACATTTCCAACATCATCAACCGCAATAAAACGTTTCATTGTAACTTTGCCTGTTTCTTTATCAATTTCAACAATAGCAATATGACAACCGAAAGGATAAGTGAAATTCGCAGGATCATAGAAACTAGAAAAATCAAGACCCGGCTCTAATCCTTCTGGGTAATTATGAGGAACATAAGCGGTCAAGGAAACATCTCCAAAAGCGACGGATTTATCTGTTCCCTTTACAGTCCACTTGCCTTCTCCAAATTCTAAATCATCCGGATTAGCTTCTAATAAATGCGCTGCGATCTTAGTACCTTTTTCAATTACCTTATCCATACTTTTTACAATCGCAGAACCACCTACTGCTAAACTACGAGATCCGTAAGTTCCCATTCCGAAAGCTACTGCTTCTGAGTCTCCATGTACAATTTCTACATCTTCTAAAGGAATACCAAAACGATCTGCAACGATTTGAGCAAAAGTGGTTTCATGTCCTTGGCCATGAGAGTGAGAGCCAGAGTAGACGCTTACTTTTCCAGTCGGCTGAACACGAACTTGAGCAGACTCAAATAAACCAGCTCTTGCACCTAAGGCTCCAACAACTGCTGAGGGAGCGATTCCACAGGCTTCGATATATGTTGAAAAACCAATACCTAATAATTTCCCATTACTTTTTGCTGCTTCTTGATCTTTTCTAAACTGCTCGTAACCAACCATTTCTAAAGCTTTTTTCAAAACAGGTTGGTAGTTTCCACTATCATATTGTAATGCAACTTGCGTTTGATAACCGGGTTGTTCAACTCCATCAAAAGGATCAATAAAGTTTTTCAATCTCAACTCCGCAGGATCTACTCCAGTTTCTAAGGCAGCAGTGTCTACTAATCTTTCTAAAAGATAAGTTGCTTCCGGACGACCAGCACCTCGATAAGCATCAACCGCATTGGTATGAGTAAACATTGCATCGACATGAATATGGATCAATGGGGTAGTGTACAATCCTTGTAAGAGTGTTCCATGTAAATAGGTTGGAACAGCTGGAGCGAAAGTAGAAATATAAGCTCCGAGATTTGCTTGAGTATTTACTCTTAATGCTGTAAAATTTCCCTCTGCATCCAAACCAAGTTCTGCAGTCGTTACGTGATCACGACCATGCGCATCGGTTAAAAAACTTTCTCTTCTTTCTGCGGTCCACTTAATTGGCCGGTTGATTCTTTTAGAAGCCCAAGTGACCAAAGCTTCTTCGGCATAATGAAAGATTTTTGAACCAAAACCTCCTCCTACATCTGGAGCGACTATTCTTACTTTATGTTCTGGAATTCCTAAAACAAATGCACACATTAATAATCGGATAAGGTGTGGATTTTGAGTAGAGGTATAGAGTGTATATTTTCCATGAGACTCTTCGTAATGACCAATAGCACTTCTAGGTTCCATTGCGTTTGGAACAACTCTTTGATTGATGAATTCTAGTTTAGTAACATGATGAGAATTTTCGATTGCTTTGTCAACATCTGCTTTGTCATTTCCTAATTGCCAATCGAAACACAAATTACTAGGACAATCTTTATGTACTAATGGTGCTCCTTCTTTTAAAGCATCGCTTGGACTAACTACAGCGGGTAAAACTTCATAATCTACAAAAACCATTTCTGCAGCATCTTTTGCTTCTGCATAAGAATCAGCGATAACCATAGCCACTGCGTCACCTACATGTTTTACATTATCAGCTACAAGCAATGGGTGTTTCGGCTCTTTCATTGTATCCCCATTGATAAAATCTACTGGCCATCCAGTAGGGATACCATTTATTTCAGCAACATCCTTTCCTGTAATAATATCAACTACTCCAGGTCTTGAAATCGCATTTGTTGTATCTACACTTTTGATGTTAGCGTGGGCATGAGGACTTCGTACAAAAACTGCATAAGTCATACCCGGGATTTTGATGTCATCCGTGTATTGACCTTTACCGGTCAAAAACCGTTTATCTTCGACTCTTTTTACAGAGGTTCCTATTAAAGTCATATCTATATAATATTTATCTAATTTTTTTAAAATAGGGTTTGATTGAGAAATGGAATTAGCAGTTGATAAGTCGATAGCTTAGAAAAGCTATGAGCAATAATTTCTTTGAGACAAGTTTTCAAATGCTAACTTAATTACTCTTATGCTGTAGCTCCTTGCATTCTTTTTGCCGCATGTTGTATCGAACGTACAATGTTATGATAACCTGTACATCTACAATAATTACCTTCTAGTGCTACTCTAATTTCATGCTCTGAAGGATCTGGATTGTTTTGTAATAAATCGGCAGCAACCATAACCATACCTGGTGTGCAGAAACCGCATTGTAAACCATGCTCTTCATGAAAGCCAGTTTGTAAGGGGTGCATTTCTCCATTCGATGCCATTCCTTCGATTGTTTTTACGGAACAACCATCAGCCTGAACAGCTAGCATGGTACAGGACTTTAAAGCCTTACCATCTAAGTGTACAGTACATGATCCACAACTACTGGTATCACAACCGATATGTGTGCCAGTCATACTTAATTCTTCCCGGAGAAAATAAACGAGGAGTGTTCTGGGTTCAACGGTTCTCTCATAAACTTTGCCGTTTACGGTAATAGAAACTTTTGCTTGCATAGGTGAGATTTTTTAGATTTCAATAATATGTTCTGCCAAAATAATTAATTTTGAGAGAAAATCATGACGATTAGTATAAAATAAATATTAAATTCTGAAACTGTAGATTGGGTGGATTTGGATCGGAATACTAATATAACTGGTTTACTCGTACATGCTTAGAGGTATAAAATATTGAATAATACCTTTTCAATAAAGGAATACTGAATTCAAAATGATTCTGTTAAAAATATATTCGCCTTTTCTTTTTCAATAAAAAGGAGGAAGGGATATTTTATTAGTCATAACCTGAAAATGGATGAGGATTCAATATTCAAGAGTGATTGATTTTGTATTCATCATTCTTTCAAACCGATTCAATTGATTGTTTTCTGTTATTTCAATAATTTAAATCAAGCGTGTGTAAGATTATTATATAAAAAATCTACAAAAATTCGTTCTGTACTTTTACGATTTCTCCCATAATACTTAAGGCGATTTCCCTTGGTTTTTTAGCTTTTATATCTACACCTATTGGCGAATGAATTCTTCCAATTTCTTCTTCTGAAAAGCCAGCAGCTGCTAATCTTGCAACTCGTTTTGCTTGTGTTTTACGACTACCTAATGCGCCAATGTAAGCGATGCCTGATTTTAGTAAAATGTGTAAAGCATTATCATCAATCTTAGGATCGTGAGAAAGGATTACCGCATAAGTATAGGCATCCAAATCAAAATCACTTAAAACTTCCTCAGGGTATTTTTCAAAAATTTGATCTGGTGGGGTATTAAATTGAGTCTTATGGGTAAAGATACCTCTAGGGTCAATGACAATAGTTTCAAATCCATACATTTTAGCTAAAGTCACTAAATCAACAGTTATATGTGCCGCACCGATAATTAACATTTGTGGCTGTCGAGGAAAAACATGCGCAAAATATTGCTTGCCTTCTAATTCGAAAACTTGATTTTTTCTCTCTTTATAGGCCCGAATGCCTTCTTGTATTAAACTGTTTTCTTTAAGTTGTCCAAACGAAGTTCCGTCAGGCAAAACTAGACAATGTTTATTATCTCCATCAATCAACTCCGTAATCAACACAGCTGCTTTATTGTTTTCTAAACAGTAACTAAATTGGTTCCACACCACATTTTCATTTTCATCATTTCCATCTCCAAAAAACTTTTCAATATAAACCTCCATACTTCCTCCACAGCTCAAACCAACTTGCCAAGCCTCTTCATTGCTTACCCCATAAGTTAGTTTTTGTCCTGTTTCATTTTTAATAATATCCTGAGACGCTTTGATTACCGAACCTTCAACACAACCACCACTCACTGAACCATGCATTTCCATATCTTCAGATATTAACATAGTTGAACCAATCGGTCTCGGGGATGAACCCCATGTTTTTACAACTGTTGCAATTGCGAATTTTTTATTCAAGGAAGTCCAGTTGACAATTTGCGAAAACAATTCTTTCATTATAGCTATGGATTTAAAATATTATTCTAACTTTCAGAGTAAGGTATAGATGGTCAATATTCTTTTGATTAAATAAGGTCAATAAAACGTTTGATCGAAAGATAAAAAAGAATGCTCCCATACACCTTATTTTAAGAGAATTATTAATTTAAAATTTCTTTTCAAATCTAAAAAAGGCTAAGACTGAAAATATAAGTGAAGATGGATCGAAAAAAAATTCTTGTTGGAACATCTAAAGGATTGGTGGTCTTTCAAAAAAATGAAAAAAGATGGAAGGTAGTCGGTATTCATTTTCGAGGATTACCTGTAACGGTAGCTTATATTGATGAAAGAAATAATTCCTGGTGGGTTGGAGTTGTACATCGACATTGGGGACAAAAAATTCATTGGTCAAAAGATGAGGGCAAGAATTGGGAAGATATTAATACACCGCAATATCCAAAAACAGCTAAATTAAGTTCTGGTAAGCCTGCTACCTTAAAAAAAATATGGTGCATTCAACATGCTGGAATAGATAAACTCAATGGCATTTGGATCGGTACAGAACCTGGAGGGTTGTTTTATAGCGAAAATGGTCACTCTTTTGAGTTAGTTGAAAGCTTATGGAATCACCCCAGTCGAAAAGATGAAAATCAATGGTTTGGTGCGGGTAGAGACCATCCTTTTATCCATTCAATAATTGTTGATCCAAGAGATTCTAATCATGTCTATATCGCGGTAAGTTGTGCAGGCGTTTTTGAAACCAAAGATGGTGGAATAAACTGGACTCCTAAGAATAAAGGTTTAGTTGCGGCTTATTTACCAAATCCAAACGTTGAAGTAGGACATGATCCACACATGATGATTGCTTGTAAAAAAGAACCTGATGTAATATGGCAACAGAACCATTGTGGAATTTTTAAAACTATAAATGGTGGAGAAAACTGGTTAAACGTAACAGATAAATCCGGTTTAGCAGATTATGGTTTTGCACTTGCAATTGACCATAAAAATCCAAATGTAGCATGGACTATTCCTGCGGTTAGTGATTTAGAAAGAATAGCCCCTAATCTTGCTCTTTGCGTCTGTACAACTCAAGATGGAGGACAGACTTGGATTGCAAAACGAGAAGGCTTACCACAAGAAGATACTTTCGATATTGTATTCCGACATTCTTTTGATAATGTAGAAAACCTAATGGCTTTTGGAACCACAAATGGGAACCTTTATATTTCTGAAAATTCTGGTGAATCGTGGAGCTTAGTCTCTAATAACTTAGCTAGGATTGAAATGGTAAGATTCGGGAAATAAATGAAATCAATTTTATAAGAGCACTTATTTTTATATATTGGATACAAAATAAAAAACATGACAACAACAATTTCAAGATCATTTCAAGCAGAAGAAGGTATTGATCATGTGTGGTCTAATATCAGTAATCCAGAAAGATTAGTAACCTGTCTTCCAGGAGCTTCCCTCACGGAGACCGTTGATGAAAAAAACTTTAAAGGTAAAGTCGTTATGAAATTTGGCCCAGTAAAGGCAAAATATGATGGCTTGATTACTTTCGAAGAACTAAATGCGGAAACCAAAACCATGAAAATGGTTGGCAAAGGTTTAGATACCAAAGGAAAGGGTAGTGCAGATATGATTATGAATTGTACTCTTTCTGAAAAAGATGGAGGCACCTCTGTAGATTATACCATTGATATTTCGATTACTGGATTGTTGGCACAATTTGGAGCAAGACTTATTACGGACGTTACTCATTCTGTATTTGATGAATTTACAGCTAATTTTAAAAGTAAACTGAAAGGAGAGGATGTCGATAACTCTATGTCAGCTGGGAAAATGATGGGAACAGTCGTGAAAAGTGTTTTTGGTGGTGGTAAAAAAACGGATACTGACCCTTCAGCGAAATAAATTTTATTCAAAAATAATAGTTCAATAACAACCTTTCCCCTCTAGAAAGCACCTAATTATTTAGTTTGGCGTACAAGCTAAAAACTAAATAATTACTTTATGTTCAAATCTTACAAATGTAGCTTTCTATTTCTACTTATCTTCTTTTTCATCAGCCAGTTACAAGCTCAGAGGCGACCCAATATTCTTATAGTGATTGCGGATGATATGGGACGAGATGCAATGGGTGCTTATGGAATTGGTGCAGAACAACCTAATACTCCGAATCTTGATGCTTTAAGAAGCCAAGGCATCCTTTTTAATAATGTTTGGTCTTATGCAACATGTGCACCTAGCAGAGCTTCTATGTTGACTGGTCGTTATGGAAATAAAAGTACAGTTTTGCAATCAGGCCCCAATTTACCTGCCTCAGAAATTACCTTATTTGAACACCTAAGTACGATTACAAATGGAGAATATGTAGATGCATTGATCGGTAAATGGCACTTGGGAGGCCCCAATACACCAAATAACCAAGGAGCAGATCATTATGTTGGAGGCATCTCCTCTGGTGTCGCAAATTACCTTGATTGGCAAAGAACAGAAAACGGAGTAACTAATAATTCTACTGAATATGTAACAACTCATATTACAGATGAGGCAATCTCTTGGCTAGATCAGCAGACTCAACCTTGGTTACTATGGGTAGCTCATAATGCTCCACATACACCAATTCATTTGCCACCAGATTCTTTATATACTAGAACTCAAACCAATGGAAATTTCAACAGATATTTATGCATGGTTGAATCAGTAGATCATGAGTTTGGCCGATTATATAATACCTTATCACAACAAGAAAAAGATAGTACTATTGTGATTTTTGTTGGAGATAATGGAACGCCTAATAATCAATTGCAAGGTTATCCTGATATGCATGGAAAAGGTACGCTCTATGAAGGCGGAATTGGAGTGCCCATGTTTATTGCTGGATATGGTGTTTCAAGAGTGAATGAAGAAGAAAATGCATTAATAAATTTTACTGATATTTTTTCTACGGTGACAGAATTATTAGGTTTTGATCTTCCGGGAGGTATTGATAATAGCTTTAGTTTTTATCCGCTTTTGTCTGATCCAAATGCTCCAACTCGTGCTAATGTTTATTCAGAGATAAATACAAATGATACTGATAAGACAATCAGAAATCAGCAATATAAATTAATAGATTTTTCGAATGGAACTAAAGAATTTTATGACCTGATCAATGATCCTTTAGAAGAAACGAATTTAATGATTAATGGACTTTCAACAACACAACAAATTATTTTTGATGATTTACAAATGGAAGCGGATAGTGTTTTTCTTTCTTGGTCTTGTAATGATGATATTCTGAATGGAACAGAAACTGATATTGATTGCGGGAATGTGAGTTGTGGGCCTTGTACAACTGGATTTTTAGATGTAGAAAAAGAAGTAAGAAATGTGTCCTTATTTCCAAATCCAGTAAGTGATGTTGTAAAATTATATACTGAAAATGAGTTAATCCTAGAGTTTGAAGTTTTCAATGCTAAAGGAGAGCAAGTTTTGATGGAAAGTAATTTGAATACCCATAGTACAGAAATAAATATGAATGCATTAAGTCCTCAAATTTATTTTGTAAAAATTAAAACAAATCTCGGTTTAAGAGTTGATAAAATATTGAAATTATAAGACTCTAAATGAATCAAATTGTTTTTGAAGATGAAAGACACTTGTTTTTTTTAGTAAAAATAAAATACTCTTGATCGTTTATTTATTAGAAGTGCCTTACATCCAATATCTACTGACCAAATAAATTCACTTTGTATCCTTTTTACAAAAATAAAATAAAAATCCTATCTTCATTTTATGAAGACACATTATAGGAATTGCAACATCTGTGAAGCGCTCTGTGGCTTAGAAATAAGCTATGAAGGAAATAAAATACATTCCATAAAAGGAGATAAACAAGATCCTTTTTCTAGAGGGCATATCTGTCCTAAAGCGGTTGCGCTTAAAGATTTCTATGAAGATGAAGACCGACTTCGTAATCCTGTCAAAAAAACTAAGGATGGATTTGTAGAAATAAGCTGGGCGGAAGCTTATGAAATTGCTGCTAAAAAAATCAAAGCCATTCAACAGAAATATGGAAATGATTCCGTTGCTACTTATCTTGGGAATCCAAATGCCCATATGTTTGCTAACCAATTATTTTTACCATTCTTTTTAAGAAGTTTAAAAACAAAAAATCGATATAGCGCTTCTTCGGTTGATCAGTTACCACATCACGTCGCTTCCAAATATATGTTTGGTCATGTATTAGTGCTACCTGTACCTGACATTGATAGAACTGATTTTTTATTGATTATTGGCGGAAATCCTTTAGTGTCAAATGGGAGTATGATGTCTGCTCCGGATGTAGCAAAACGAATAAAGGCAATTCAAGAAAGAGGAGGTAAAGTCGTCGTCGTTGATCCACGAAAAACAGAAACTGCTAGAAAAGCAAATCAACATGTTTTTATAAAACCAGAAACGGATGCGCTTTTACTTTTAGCAATGATTAATGTTCTGTTTTCTGAAAAGAAAATCCAGTTGAATCATCTTGAAAATAAAGTAAATGGTCTAGAGGATTTAGCAACACAAGTAATAAAATATACACCAGAATTTGCTGCCTCAAAAACAGGTATTGCAAAAGAGACGATCCATCAATTAGCGTTAGAAATGGCAAATGCTAAAACTGCGGTTTGTTATGCTCGAATGGGAGCTTCCACTCAATCTTACGGAGGCTTGTGTCTTTGGCTAACCAATGTTTTTAATATCTTAAATGGCAACTTCGATAAAGAAGGAGGAGCAATGTTTCCACTACCTGCTTTTGATCCTGCGATGATGAGTTCCAGAAAAGGAAAAGGAGAACGCCCTTTGGAATATTCTAGGGTTAGAAAATTACCTCGTTATTATGGAGAGTTTCCAGTAGCTACCTTAGCTGATGAAATAGAAACCGAAGGCGAAGGACAAATCAAAGCACTTTTTACCATTGCTGGAAATCCTGTTTTGTCAACACCTAATGGTCAGCGACTAGAGAAAGCCTTAGAGCAATTGGAGTGTATCATCAGCATTGATATTTATATCAACGAAACGAACCAACATGCGGATATAATTTTCCCAGCGGCTTCTGGTTTGGAGATACCTCAATTTGATATTGCTTTTAATAATTTAGCGATTCGAAATACTGTAAAGTATTCTCCTGCTCTTTTCGAACCAAAAGGAAATGTAAAACCAGATTGGGAAATTCTTGCGACCTTGACAGAAAAGATTGGCGGGAATTCTTTAGATGGTAATACTCCAGAAAAGATTTTAAATTTTGGATTAAGTATGGGCACTTATGGAAAAGATGGATTAAGTTTTGAGCAACTTCTTGGAAATCCTCATGGCATTGATCTAGGTCCAATGCAGCCTTGTCTGGATAAACGGATTCAAACAAACGATGATCAGATTCAATTAATTCATCAAGTATTTCTTGATGATCTAAAGCGTTTGGATCAGGATTTTAAAAAAGATAATCTTGAATTCCCTTTTCAATTAATTGGACGGCGGATTTTGCGACAACACAATACATGGACTCATAATTCTAAAACCCTTTCAAAAGGGAGAAATGATTGTACCTTACAAATTAATCCTTTAGATGCTGAAAAAATCGGAGTGGAAGATCATGGTTTTGTGATCGTTGAATCAAGGGTAGGAGAGATAAAAGTTGAGGTTGCAATAACAGAAGATTTGATGCATGGTGTTGTTAGTCTTCCTCAAGGTTTTGGAAGTCGAAAATCTACAAATATGAAACATGCTGCTAGTCGGTCTGGTGTCAGTATTAATGATTTGACAGATGAATTTCGCTTAGATAATTTAACAGGTAATGCAGCTTTAAATGGAGTAGGAGTGAAGCTTAGAAAAGCATAATTTCAATTTAGATTTTTCGAATTTGTTTTGGAAAAAAAATAATTTATTATACAAATATATTTTACTCAGTTGAAAATTTATTTTAATTGAAAGTTAAAAAATATTGACTTCATTGCTAAGTCATTTTTAAAAATATACCTATGAAAAAAATCTCATTAATTTTTATTTTTTCTTTACTCTTCGGCCAACTGTTTTCCAATAACCCAGAAAAAATAGTTAATCATCAAATAGATGCGATTACTATTTTTCTAAGCAGTGCTGAAATTGCTAGATCTGCAAATACTCAAATCCCAGCAGGTAAAACAGATTTGTTATTGAAAGGAATTTCGAGTCGAATGTTGGATCAGGGAATCAAATTATTTATTTCAAATGATGTAAAAGTTTTTGCAATCAATAAAGAAATTAATGATTTAGCTTTCAAAGAAAATGAAGTATTTCAAGAGCTAGAAAAGCAAGGGAAGGCACTATCCCAAGAAAGAACAACGATACGAATCGAACGTGCTATTTTAGAACGGGAGTTGGCTTATTATGAATCGAATATGCGATTACAAAAAAGTGATAATGTTGATTTTGCTGCAATTGATAAAGGAGCAGATTATTTTCGAAAAAAAATAAGAGAGATAGAAACCAAATTAGCAGAGCAAGAAAGAAAAAAAGCTAGGTTATCAAAAAAAGAAATTAAATACTCCAAAGAATATAAAAAGGCAGAAACTCAAGCTCTAAGAGCAAATACTATCATCAGGATTACGGTAGAAAGTAAAACCTTAGTTGATGCTAAAATTGATTTGAAATATTTGGTAAGTAATGCTTTATGGAAACCCTACTATGCTGTCCGAGCAAAGGAGAATTCTAAAAATGTAAACATTGAATATCAAGCTCAATTATATAATGACACTGGAAACGATTGGAATAACAAACCTATTTCCTTAGCGATTCTCGACTCCTCTGATGATGTCACCAAACCAGAATTAGAAGTATGGACACTTGAGGAGTCTGAAAGTACTATGTATTCCAAAAGAGGAAAAAGAAATTTTGCTGGCTCGTCTAATAAACCTAAAGGGAATAATGAAAATGAAGAAGAATATGAAAACCTAGAAATTGATGATTTAAGTACTCGTTTTGAAATTCAGGATTTACATTTGATTCCATCAGATGCAACACCTCACCTGATTGATATTATCAGTTATGAAAAAGAAGTAGAGTTTTATAACCTTTCTATCCCGAAAGTTAAAAACGGAGCTTTTCTAGTTGCAAGGATTTTAGATTGGGAAAGCTTGGGGTTAATTGATGGTGATATAAATTTATATTACAATGATACTTACCAAGGGATTTCAAAACTGAAAACCAACGAAATCAATGACACTTTAGACTTGTCAATGGGAAAAGAAAATAACTTTATTGTTTCAAGAAAAAAAGTGAGTAGCTCAAGTCGGAAAAACCTTATTGGTTTTAATATTAAAGAAATTATGACTTATGAGATTTCGGTAAAAAATAATAAATCCTCTGAAACTACTATTGAGATAAGAGATCAAATTCCAGTTTCTGAAAGTAAAGATATAGAAGTCAAAGCCATAAAATTAGACGGTGGGAAACTTGATCCTTTGACAGGTCAAGTAACATGGGATGTTGCAATGAAACCTGGCGAGACTAAAACTTTTAAGCTCATCTTCAGTATAAAATACCCAAAGAACAAAAAAGATTCTATCAAATATTCTCATAAAGTATTAGTTACTCCAAGGTATTTTTAAAATAGAAAAACCTTGTATTGGAATCTTTTTGTCTAAAAGGTAACTCTGCATTTGGGTAATAGTTTTTTTATTCTTTTCTCTTCTTCTTTTGAGAAATTATTACCATTAAGGCCAAGCCATTTTAGGTTTTTTAATTGTCGAATTGAATTGGGTAACGTACTTAATTGATTGTCTCGTAAATCAATGTTTTTTAAATTTTTAAGTTGACCTATCGTTTCAGGGATTGAAGAAATTGAATTATTTTTTAAGGCTATTTTTTCTAGTTTCTCACAACCACCAATTGATGAGGGAAGCGTTACAAGTTTATTGTTTTCTACGTTAAGTGTATTTAATACTTTTAAATTTCCAATAGAATCGGGAAGCGATAAGATTTTATTATTATTAAGTTCAATAGTCTTTAAGGCTATGAGTTGAGAAAAAGAGTTTGGAATAGTTGAAATCAAATTGTCATTTAATCGGATGGTATTTAAATAAATCAAATCTCCGATATTCTCTGGAAGTCCTGCTATCTGATTACTGGATATAGAAATGAACTGTAAATTACTAATACTACCAATACTGTTTGGAATTGTTTCAATTTTATTATGATCCAAAGAAATACCATGAAGTTTATCCATCTCTTCAAGACCACTAGGGAATTTACTTAATTGATTTCCATTTAACAGGAGGTTGACCAATCTTAAGTTTGAAAAAGAAGCAGGGATAGTTTTGATTTGATTATTATCTAATGATAGTACTATTAAACTAGGTAGTCTTGTAATACATGCGGGGATCTTATCAAGTTGATTATCATTTAAAATTAATCTTGTCAATTTTGATAAATTTCCAAATGACTCAGGCAGATCAGTTAACTTGTTATTGTTAAATCTAGCCTCTCCTAGATTAGTTAGTGCCCCAATTGAATCTGGTAAAGTATTTATTTTTGAACCTGACAGAGAGAAATATATCAGCTTCTTCAAATTCGTAATAGAGGAAGGAATAGAACTAAGGTTTTTACTACGTTTTAACTGAAGTTTTAATAATTTTTCTAACGAACCAATCGACTCTGGTAAATTTTTTAACTCATTAAATGAAAGATTTAAAGTTGTTAGATTTTTCAGATTTCCAAATGACTCAGGAATAACGGTAAGTGGATTCTCCTTTAGATTTAAGTTTTTTAAATTAACCAAATCTCCAAAAGAATTTGGAAGAGTTGTCAGTTGATTTAGGTTTAGCGTTAAGGTATTTAATTTAGTGAAATTTCCAATATCGGAAGGCAAAGAGCTTAATCGATTTGAACCCAAATCAAGGTTTTCTAACCTTTTCAATTTACTAAAAGACGGAGGTAACTCTGTCAGTAGATTCAACTTAAGATTTAATGAGGTTAGCCTTTTAAATTTGCCAATATCATCAGGAAGAAGAGTTAGCCGGTTATGGTCTAGAAAAAGCTCTTTTAGTCTTTTCAATTTTGTAAAGGAGGTAGGAAGATTTTCTAGACCGTTACCTGACAAATTCAAATATTCTAATTTTCTCAACTTTCCAATTGATTTTGGAAGTTGATTCATCCAAAGGTTAGAAATATCAAGCCGGGATAATTTAGTAAATATTCGTAGCGAATCTATTAACGTAACATCAAATTTGAAATTGTAATCAAGAAAAGAATTATAACTAGTCAGACTTAGCGACCTAATTTTCTTTGGGTTTTTAACTGCTTCATCAAACTCACCATAGATTCCTTTTCGTTGACCGATAAGATTACCAACAACAGCACTGAAAATAAGAAACAGTAGAATCTTTTTCATAAACTTTTTATAAGATTGAATAACTCTTCACTGATTTTAAACAGGCAACTCATTCAAATTAATTTGTGCAATCAAAAACTTACTGAATCACAATTTTCCCACTATAGATATTCGATTCATTCGTTTTTAAAACATAAAAATAAATCCCTGGAGAAAGATTCCCTCTGTTCAATTCAACATCTTTAGTATTCGTATTTGTAATCGTAGACACCTTTATTCCTGTTGCAGAAAATAGCTCAACCTCCCTTATCGTTTGCTGATTGTCCTTTAAAATAAACACTCCTTGTTGACTCATTGGGTTTGGCTGAAAAACAACCTCCGTTGAATTTGCTTCTGGAGTTTCTACACTAGTTGGGAAGAAAAAATTACAACTACTTTCAAACACACTTTGATCCGCTTGATAGGCGTAAAGTGATGCATCATCAGCAGTTGCGATTAGAGTTTCAATACTTGGACAAGGATGTACGATATTTTCAGCTCCAACTACTGCGAAAGATATAAAATTTATACTATTTGGTCCAAATGGAAAAGGCCCAACACTCATCAATGCTTTTTGATCATTACCAGGCATATTTTCATTACACATAGACCATCCATTAGCATCATTTGGGCTACTAGGGAAAGCGTAGTTCGTAAAATCGGTACTTCCAGGATTATACCCAGTACCGCCTTTTGTTAAAGGAGTTCCATCAGCCCACTTTCCAGATAAAACATTATAAAAATCTTGAGGGTTTCCATTAGTTGGATTAGGTAAGTCTTCATTATAATAGTTGAAAGAAGTCATCCCAATTTGTACAATAGTATCAGAAGGCTGACCAATCAATGGAGGTTCTAAGCCATCTGATCCGTCTATACCATTACTAAAAACCCTTCCTGCCAAAGGCTTTCTCAAAATTTTTGCACCCAACATAGGGATAGTCTCACAGTAAGTATTATATCCATTACAATCTGAACAATCTGTGATACCATCAATCGCATCTTGATTATATACATAAGCCATGTCGTTTAAAGTATCGCAACCAATATAATCATCAAAAGGACATCCTAAGTCAAAATCAATCCAAAGTCCAATATAAGCATCATACAGAGGTTCAGAACTTTTGTTTATAAACTTAATATCATAAAAGGTTGTATTTTGGATATATATATTTTCGCTATCATAAGTGTAAGCTAGAACACTTGTATTCAGGCCAATGGGCTCGCTACCTGTTTGAGTATGCGTCCCTGCAAAATCATTGTACTGCCACCATATTGCATAACTCGAACATTGTATCGCCGGATAATCACCATCGTCAGGATCGTACACATTATCACTATTTCTGTCTTCGAAAGGAGCATTGTCAAAACCAAATTGATTAGAAACGATATCAAACCCGTTCATCTGCATAGAGTAGGGGTTTCCGATTGCAGGCCAAGCAAGGATAGCAGAAGGTATTGGACCATCGATAATGCCATTGTCCATGTAGTCTGCATAATGGATTGCAATATCTTCATCAGTGACGGTCCAAAAACGATCGTAGTTAGCACAATCATCTGGATCGTCACTTGGACCGGGCCAATAATCCGTAAGCCCTTCCGAACGACCTGTTGTTTGAGCTGCTATCTTTACATTTGAATCACTATCTAGACCACCAAACCAAATACCACCAAGTTTGATTCCACTGACTCCTTGTTCACCTTCAGGAGGTCTCGGAAATAAATAATTTCCCTCATTACCATCCCACCATAAATCACCCGTTATTTGAACTGTAGTCGAAACATTGTCGACTTCGAGGTTTGCCTGAGAAGAGGAGAGTTCGCATTGTGCATTAGTATTAATAGAAAATAAGCTGGATATTAGAAATAATAATCCAGATAGAATAGAGGTGTTCTTGTTTTTCATATGCTTTATTTTTTGTTAGACACAAAATATTATATTAAGAAGATTTAAATAATTAATAATTAAAATATATTTTACTCAGACGGAATATTCTTTACAATTTATTTTGAAAGTTATAACCCAATTAAGACTAAAGTCTCAGGTCAAATAAGTTGAAGACTTAATTAGAAATGCTATTGTAAATATTTGAGTTCGAGATGAGCTACGAAGTTCTTTTTCAGAACAAATAAAATTCTAATTTTAAAAATACTTTAGTTCCTAATTCTACAGGTTCAATTCTAAATAATTTTGTTCCCTCATTATTATATTTTAAAAACGAAATTTATTCTATTTTTGTCAAGAATCTAAAATGTTTACCTACTAATGTTATATCCTAAATCTACACTTAATTGTAACGGAAAAATATTAGATCTTTCCTTACCGATCGTCATGGGTGTACTCAATGTTACTCCTGATTCTTTTTTTGATGGTGGAAAGTATAATTCTGAAAAAAGTATTTTACTCCAAGCTACTAAAATGATTGAGGAAGGGGCATCAATTATTGATATTGGTGGAATGTCCTCAAGACCAGGAGCAGAAATTATTTCAGAAACAGAAGAATTAGAAAGAGTCATTCCTGCTATTAAAGCCATCAAAAAAGCTTTTCCGAATCAGATTATATCCATTGATACTATTCGTGGGAAAGTAGCCGAAATGGCTATTACTCATGGTGCTTCTATCATCAATGATATCTCAGCCGGAACGCTGGATCAATCGATGTTTGAAACGGCAGCTCGCCTCAACGTTCCATACATACTGATGCATATGCAAGGAAAACCAGAAGACATGCAGGTTAAACCTACTTATGACGATGTAGTGATTGAAGTCTTAGACTTCCTAATTGAAAAGGTTGGAAAGCTCAGAAAAATCGGTGTTAAAGATATAATTATTGACCCTGGGTTCGGTTTTGGAAAAGAAATCAGTCATAATTTTCGTTTACTAAAGAGTTTGAAGGCTTTCCAAATTTTAGAATGTCCAATACTAGCTGGACTTTCACGTAAGTCATTCATTTATAAAACATTAGGTATCAGCTCAAAAGACTCCTTGACTGGAACAATAGCATTAAATCTAATTGCGCTACAACAAGGAGCGAAGATTTTAAGAGTTCATGACGTTAAAGAAGCTGTTGAAACCATAAAAATCTGGCAATTAACGGAATAATAATTCCCTCAAACTACTTAATTCCGTATCTTTATTAAAACAAATAAGTATTACTTTGAAACACCTCAATGAAGACACCATCAAAAAACTGGGCGTCCGGTTTTTAAAAGAACACTATAAGTTCCGTCCAAGAAAGGGTAGTACCATTACTGCTCTTGATCAGGAATCCAGTGATGGAATCATTACTGATGGAATGTTTACGTTTATATCAGAAGATGGCTCTCCCTTTCTAGCTACCCTCGAAGCAACCTCCTTTGAATCAAAAGAGGAAGTTTTCTTTAGTCGTCAAGAAAAGCTCTTGACCTGGGATAGTTCTATCTATGCAGCATTCATAGCGGTGATATTCTTTGCTTTAAGTCATCATTATGACTGGGTTACGATCAATAAAGATGGCTGGTTAGTCACACTGTCCTGTCTTGTTTTAATCATCGCCGGAGGATACTTAATCTCAAGATCAATCATTAAAGGCCTACAACGATATAGATACATTTATGCTATTGAGCAATTTAAAAAATATCATGCTGATGAACAATGGATTGCCATTGCTGATGATGTATTTGAAGATAGTACAAGTAATTATTTAGAGGAATTAAAAACGCAATGTGTTCGTAATGGCTTTGGATTGATTTCAGTAAACAGTGAAGAGATAGCTCGTATTATGATTACTCCATCACGACAAGAAGTTTTTGGAGAAACTCGAGTTTCTAAAAATTTCCAAAACAGAGATGAAGCGTTACAATATTCGAAAACAGAAAAGGTAAAAGGTTTTTGGAATAAAATAGTTGCTAAACTTACTAGAAATAAAGCAGGGACCTCTGTTGCCCGATACCAACGTTCTTTCAATTCCCAAATTCTTTTGGGACTGGTTGCATTACTAATTATATCTGGTATTTTTTATAAAGAAGCACAAGAGGCTCCTCTGGCTTATGTAAATGAGAAAAAATATGATAAAGAATTATCAGAGAAAATGAAAGATGCGAAAGCAGAGACTTCTGATTATGTAATTGATTCTGCCTATGTAGATCGAAACGGAAAACCTGTCAAACCTTATCTAGAAGTAGAGGTCGCTGGTGAAGGAGTAGGGGATACGGAGGAACATTGGGAGGGGGAGTTCGCAAAATATTTTGATGATTATGGAGAGCTATATGCAGAGATTTATATCTCGACAGACGAAGGCATATACGTCTCTTATGATTGTGAGCGATTTTTCAATTATAATGGCACGAAGTATATGATCCAGGAAGGGACTTACGAAAATGTAAGGTCAGCAAGAAAGCAACTCATTCGTTTGAAAAAAAGAGGTATTAATGCTCATTGTCTTTGGACTGGCTGCTTAAGTGAAGAAGATATGGAGTTTATTATTTTTGTAGATTTCTTGTTTGATAAAAAGAAGGAAGCAGGAGTAATCCTCACCAATTTGAAAAGAAGATTCCAATTAGAAAAAGGTTATTTAAAAATTAGGTCAATCACTTTGTAACGATGCCATTAATCCGGGAATCAACTTTTAAAACTCCTCTTTATTTTTCCAATCGACACCTTCAGACCATTTACCCTTCTCTAGTAAGAAAGGTAAATGGAGTCGTTTACCATAGAGAAAGATTTACCTTAAAAGACGGAGACTTTATTGATCTAGATTATTCTAAAATAGGAACAGATCAATTGCTAATTGTTTTACATGGTTTAGAAGGCAGTGCCGATCGTCCTTATGTCCAAGGGATGGTAAAAATTTTCAATAACGATGGTTGGGATGCTATGGGGCTAAACTTTAGAGGTTGTAGTGGAACGCCAAACCTCTTAGCTCAAACTTACCACAGCGGAAAGACAGACGACTTAGAAGAAGTTATCCAAGCTATTTCAAAAGAGGGGCATTATAAGAAAATAGCTTTAGTTGGTTTTAGTCTTGGAGGTAATGTCTGTCTGAAATATGTCGGTGAAAATGGTAAAAGATTAAACCCTCTCATAAAAAGTGTAGTTGCGTTCTCTGCTCCGATTCATTTGGAAAGTGCAAGTGTGGAACTAGCAAGATGGTATAATTTTATCTACATGAAGCGTTTCATGGTTAATTTGAAAACAAAAGTAAGAGATAGAGAAGAAATCGTTAAAGATTTTGTGGATTTAGACAGAGTTTATAATTCAAAAAGCTTCTTAGATTTCGATGATTCTTTTACGGCACCTGTTCATGGTTTTAGTAGTGCTGTAGATTATTGGACGCAGTCTAGTAGCAAACAGTTCCTAGAACAAATTAATATCCCTGCTCTCTTGGTTAATGCTAAAGATGACTCTTTTTTGAGTTCAAAATGTTTCCCCTATAAAAAAGCAGAAGCTCTAGATAATTTCTTTTTGGAAACCCCAGAAAAAGGTGGCCATGTTGGTTTTATCAATAATGATGAGAATAAGCAATACTGGTCAGAAAGACGAGCTTTGAAGTTTATCACAGAAACCCATTAATAATTAGTTAAAAGACATATTTAATGGATGAAATTCAATAATTTTATAGTTTTATTAAGAGAGCGTTAAATTTCTTTCATTTTTTGACATAAAGTACTTAAAAACAAGAAATTAAGCTCACTTTAATATTGTTCAACCCGTTACAGTTTTATTTTAATAAATGAGTAGTAGTCCAAAAACTGTTGAAGAGTTTTTTACTAGGTTGAAAAGGCGTCGAATGCTCAAAAGGTTTTTTGGGTTTTTCAAATGGCTTCTTTTTACACTACTCTTATTGATTATCCTATCCTATATCTTTATCCAGAGTCCTGGAGTCCAGAAATGGCTCGTTGATTACTACACCTGTACGATTTCAGAAGATTTGAATGTCGAAGTCTCTATTGATAAAGTAGATATCGAATTCTTTGATAAATTGATCTTGGGAGGATTCTATCTTGAAGATCAAGCTGGAGATACAATTCTTTATAGTAAAGAACTCAAAGTAGATTTTAAAACCAATATTATTGAATTATTTAGTAAAGAACTAGAGGTTGATAATATCTATCTTACTTCAGCAAAATTCAATCTACGAAGAGACTCTTCGGAACAAGATAATCGACTACAATTTCTAATCGATTATTACAAATCTCCTAAAAAGAAAAAGAAAAAGAAAAGCTCCACTTCAAAACCCTTCCTGTTAAATGTTCATGGCGTTTATTTAGACGATGTCACGTTTAATCAAGATGACAATGTAAAAGGCCAACTGTTGTCCATTTATGTTGACAAAGGAGAGATTCTTTTAGATAAATTAGATCTCGTCGATAATCGTGTGGATATAAAAAGTGTTATCCTAAATAAGCCGATTGTAAAAATACAAGAGAAACAAAAAAATCCTGCTCCTAAAAAAGCAACGGTTAAAAAAGTTGATACTGTCCTGTCCGATTCGGCTGCTATTACTCAGGTTGATACTAGTGATATTGAAATACCATTTGTAGCGACGGTTAGACATTTCGAAATGAACAAAGGTATTTTTGAATTTGACGAGTTTCGAAGATCACCTATCAGAACAAAAGCCCCTGACCTTTTAGATTATAACCATATCGATGTATTTGATTTAGACATCGACATTGATAGCTTTTATTATACCGAAGATATTTTCAAAGGCATAATTAATAAAATCGCATTAAAAGAAAAAAGTGGATTTGAGCTCTATGAACTTTCTTCAAAGGATGCAACTATATCCGACAAGATCATCGAGTTAAATGATATGAAACTGATCACTCCTGAAAGTAATATTGGAGATAATCTGGTAATGAAATTTCAGACTTACAAAGACTTTAAAGATTTCAATAACAAAGTCAAAATGACTGCTGACTTCAAAAACGCAGAAGTAGCCATCAAGGATATTATGGTTTTTGCTCCTGTACTGAAAAAGAATAAATTCTTCAAACAGAATGAAAATGAGGTTGTTAAAATAGATGGACAAATACGGGGATCAGTCAATAAGTTAAGAGGAAAAGATTTAGTTTTAAATATCGCTGGAAATACAATTATTGAAGGAGATTTTAATACTAGAGATTTGTCAGTAAAAGGAGAAGAGTTTCTGGCACTAAAATTAGATCGATTTAAAAGTAATGTCCAAACCTTACGTTTATTAGTTCCTGGTTTTAATGCTCCTAGTAATTTTGATAAACTCGGTACTCTTGGCTTTAGTGGAAGGTTTGATGGTTTCTTTAATGACTTCGTTGCTTTTGGAAACCTTTCAACTGACCTTGGGAAAGCGGAGTTAGATATGCACATGAATTTGAAACCGGGTCGTACATTAGCAGAATATGAAGGTAAATTATCTTTAATCAATTTTGACCTTAAGAGCTGGTCAGGAAATAATAATCTAGGATCGATTTCTTTTGTCACCGAAGTAAAAGAAGGGGTCGGGCTAACTTTAGAAACAGCAAGTGCTAATCTTAGCGGAGAAATTCAGGATTTTACTTTTAAAGATTACACTTATAATAATGTAACCTTAGATGGTGCTTTAAAGAAAAATCTCTTTGATGGAAAGTTAGTTTCGAAAGATAAAAATATTGATTTTGTCTTTAATGGAAAAATTGATTTCCTGGATAGCATTCCTAAATTCAACTTCGATGCAAGTATTAATCGATTTGATTTACTTGCTTTAAATCTTTCTAATAAACCACTTGTTTTAAAAGGTGATTTAGATCTTGATTTTGAGAATTTTAAAGTATCTGATATAATTGGAGATGGTGCTTTCTATGATTTTCAAATACTAAATGATACTGATACTTTTAGTATCGACACACTGATCATGACTCTTGATCAATCCAGCTTCATCCTCGATTCTGATATTCTTGAAGTTTCAATGAATGGTGTTTTTGACATCCAAGAAGTTCCTCTTTTATTTGCCCAATACCTAGTTCGAAATTTTCCTGAGTTTTCGAATAAATTTAATATCAAGGCTAAGGATAAACCGTTAAAAGAAAGTGCATTTAATTTTAAGATCAGAGTTCCTAATTCTAAGAATTTTACAAGATTAATTGATCCAAAGTTAGATACTATTCGATATGCTTTTGCGGAAGGAAGAATGAGCAATGTGATAGACTCAGTAAAACTTGTTGCTGAATTTCCAGTACTAAAATATGGTAACCTTAAGTTTGACGATATTCTTTTACGCTATGAAGGATACAAAGACGAGAGCGATATCTTACTTGATATTTATCATACCAGCATAAACTCCAAACAACACTTTGAACCTTTGAAATTAGAAGGTTTCCTTGAAAGAGATACTTTTTACTTCGATATAAATTCCACGAACTTTACAGACGTATTTGATGACTTAAATCTTCGAGGTAAGTTTTTCTTATTTGATGAATATTTTCAAGTCCAATTCTTGCCTTCGAATCTCGTAATTTTAAAAGACCAATGGAACATTGTAAAGGATAATTACATTCGATTTGGAAAAGGATACGTAGAAACGAAAAACTTTGATCTTCAGAATTTTGAAAAAAGAATTGTTGTAGAAAGTATTGAAGGTTCTGGTTTGACAATGTCGCTCGAAAACTTCGATCTATCTGTAATTGATGATGTGTGGGATGATGACCGGTTTGATTTTAAAGGGAAGTTTTTTGTTCTTTTAGAAGCTGGTGATATATTCAATCTAAAGGATATTTATGCAACAGCTATTGCTGACTCCATGATGGTCAATGATGAATACTTTGGAGAATTGAGAGTGGATTTAGCAATGGCTTCTCTCCAAGAAAAAATTGACGCATATCTCAGTATTAAAAAGAAAGATCAGTATTTGATTGCAGAAGGAGAAGTGGCCCCTCTCGTAAAACCAAAACGATTTAATATTAGAGAAAATGATTTTGATTTTGACCTAGTTTTACATAAATATCCTCTTGATATTTTGGAATACCTTATCCCGAATGGGATTTCTAATACCGTAGGAACATTGAACAGTGAAGTCCGATTTTATGGTAAACTCAAAAAACCTAAGATTCTTGGGGAAGCATTTGTGAATAATCTTGGAGTAACGATTGATTATTTGAAAACTCGATACACCGCCCCTAAAGGAAATCTTTATATCAATGATGAATTTTTATTTGACGCTACCAATAATGTGATCTATGATTCGCTAGGAAACACCGCTAGGATTACAGGAGGAATTACTCATACCGCATTGAAAAAACTAAGACTCGATGTCAGTATGCAATCTGATAAGTTTTTGTTTTTAGATACCAAAAAAGAAGACAATGATATTTACTATGGCTATGCACTTGGTGCAGGTGAGGTTGGTTTTTCAGGATCTTTTCAAAAAACAGATATCCGAGTAAATGCAACAACAGGAAAAGGAAGCTTGCTTAATATTCCAGTGAGTTATGATCAAAATGCTTCAGAAGTAAGTTTCATTACTTTTGTTGAAAAAGACTCTGTTGGAAAAGAAAAAGAGACTAAGAATATAGATTTTAAAGGAGTAGAAATTGATATGAATTTGGAAGTCACGGAAGAAGCCAAAGTTCGATTGATTTTTGATGAACGTGCTGGGGATATTATTGAGGGACGTGGCAATGGAAATATCCAAATGCAAGTTTTTAGAAATGGTGATATTAAGATGTATGGTGATTATGAAATTGCCCAAGGAGAATACCTCTTTACCCTACCTACGCTACTAGTTAATAAACCTTTTGAGGTCAAACGGGGAGGGACGATTCGTTGGGACGGTGATCCATTTGGGGCAACAATTAATCTAGAAGCAGATTATGTTGGACTTAATACTGCTCCCTATAACTTTATTGTCGAGTATATAACCAATAGTATCAACAGGTCTGAAGCTCGTTCTTCTACTAATGTTGGATTGACGATGCTCTTGAGTGGACCAATGCTTCAACCTGAAATTAATTTTGATATTGATTTTCCAAACTTAAATGGTGAGCTTAGAAACTTTACGGATAGTAAACTTAGATTGATTCGTCAGGATCAAAACGAACTCAATAGACAGGTCTTTGGCCTTTTGGTGATTGGAGGTTTTTTACCGAACCAAACAGAGAATTTTGAAACACAAGGAGTTATTGGTATCAATAATACGGTGAGTGAATTGTTGACGAACCAGTTGTCTATTTACCTAACAGAAATTCTTTCAGAAGTCTTTACGGATGTAGGCTTTATCTCTGGTGTTGATTTCAATGTAAACTATAATTTCTATCAAGCAGATCAGGATATTACTCAACCAACCATCTTTGGGACGGAGTTTGAACTTGGGACTAAGGTAGATTTATTTAATGATCGACTTAGTCTAAATGTCGGTGGAAGTTATGTGGATCAAGGAGGACAGTATTTTTCTGGTGACCTTGTCCTAGAATATTATATGAAAAACCGACGGTTTAAATTTAGAATCTACAGAGTATCAGACCAAACGATTATTGGTCGACGAGATAAAATAGGCGTTGGTATTTCTCTTCGAAAAGAGTTTAATTCCTTTGATGATTTTCTAAAAGGAATGAAGAAAAGTGCTAAAGATTTCAGAGAAGGGAATTAGTCTAGATAGTAGACACTTATTTCATTTTGACAGAAGTGCCTACTATCTATATCCAATTGAAAAGTCTAGAAACTCAAGTGTATTATTTTATCAACTTAAGCTCCACAAAGACCGGTAAATGATCACTATACCCACCGTAGTAATTAGGTCCTCCATAAGTTCGATTAGGCGTTGCTCCGTATTTTTTATTTTGATACATCATCCAATCTTCTCTGTAAATCGTAGGCTTATAAACCATGATTTTTGATTTAGGATTCAACAAGTTTGAAGAGGTAATAATATTGTCAAGCATGTTCCAGTCTCCACGATAATTGTAAGTTCCCAAATTTTGCTGATCCATTTTTGCCATACAATTATAAAGTGTAGAAGCTTGAGGTTGATCAACAATCATATCTGCATTTAAAGTTTTTTTGATACTATTATTATCTGGTTCATCATTCATATCACCAAGTATAACGATGTTTGCATTCGGGTCACTTGCAAATATTTTGTCTACTGCATTTCTTAGGTTTTGTGCAACTAACACTCGTCTAGGTTCACTCTTTGCCAAACCTCCACGCCGAGATGGCCAATGGTTTACAAAGACATGAAGCGTGTGCTGGTTCAGGAGTTTTCCTTTTACATAAATAATATCTCTGGAAGTATATTCATTTCCATCATCCTTTGGAAAAACAGATCTTATTTTATCGGTCTCTTCCACTTTGAAATAATCTTTTTGATACATCAAAGCACAATCAATTCCTCTTTTGTCTAAAGACTCAAAATGGACGATTCCATAATTGTGTTTAGCCATTCCTGTATTACTTGCAAGGTCTTTTAAAACCGCTTCGTTTTCAATCTCACAAATTCCTAAAAGGGTAGGGTAACCCATTCCCGAAATGACTTGGTCAAGGTTACTTAGTTTCTTATTATACCGGAAAGTATTCCATTCCAATTTTCCAGTAGGAGTAAAGTCTTCATCAAACTTATCTGGATGGTCTATCGTATCAAATAGATTTTCAACATTATAAAATC
>JAULCF010841234.1:0-11686 GCA_032361265.1 Devaleraea mollis | reverse complement strand
CGCCGGCCGCGCTCCAGCATCTAACACCACGTATCATCACACGAATAAGATCTCCGAGCAAAATTCTGCATACTTCTTTCACTTCCCAACCTGTGGTTTTAGACTTACAACTCGAATAGCCACAGAAATTCGACGCTCTTCAGGGGAAAGATAGAGCAACTGCTTGTAAGCATATTCAAATGAATACCCTTTAGTCGTATCGCTCGGGAAGTCATCCCAGTACAAGAATATTCGGTAAATGACAAAGCTAAGTCCGCCCCATTTCTTGCCAAGAGAACCAACAGTCAGAATATCAGCCTTACACTGATCATGAAAGTGTTGTTCAAAGTATCCGTGAAGATCACTGCGCAGTTCTGTTTCCAATGGTTTCCGTCCATTATTTGATAACAGTCAACTTGCACGATGGTCGCATGAATGTTTTAGATCAACCAAGGCTCTCCCTCCCAGTTGCTGAAGTCCAAATAACATCCGATCGGCATGCTGCATCGTCTGCTGAGGTTTCATACTGACAATCCCCCTTCTCTGAATAGCCTGGACCGCTGGTAGCTGCAATATGAATGGTACCAATCGGGACCTCCATATTTTCGACAACATATATGAAAGGAATCGCCAATGCATTATCGTTCCAAAAGCGACTAAAAACTACTGCATAGAAAGAGTTTTCAGATTCCTCGTGACAAATTTTCTCGAAAACGCACGAAGCCGGGTAAACAAGGCAATGGAGAATCAACTTTGCAGTGTCACCGGCATTTAAAGGTGACCACGTCAACGTCTTTGTCCTTCCGGTTGAGCGACCAGTTGGTACACTTGTTCGGCTCTTAACACCGTATCCTTTCCGCCCTTAGGTTTCGAAGGATAGCAGAGCAATAAACAGCCTTTCATTTATCGGACTAAACCTGCTGACAGATCGGTACTAGTGACGTAAAATTTGTCTGAGAACTTCAACGTTTTAACTGTCTCGTATTCTTTCCCCGACGACCTCTCCACGTCCAATAATTCTGTGCACTTTTCGTTGACTTGAGCTCACGTCTCAGAACCCGCAACCATCCAAGCAGCCGTTATATTTCTTTCCAATGTCGTACCATCAAATCTTGCTTTCGCGGCGGCAGCATTAAATACAAACGAATTCCGCGACAACGCAGGTAAATTTTCAATTCTAGCACTGCATTGCAGAAATACAGTACATTCTTGAAACAAAAGATCCTCAGATAAATGAAAGAGATTCTCGGTCATTATGCACTCACAATCATTAATAGCTTCAGACGATCGCTCAACTAGTCCTTCAAAAGTAGCCTTCTCTTCCTCTAAATTGCCTGACCCGGGCGCGGCAGTCTCCCAATTTGCGTCAACAGGGAAAAGGGCCTCCAACCTCTTCGTAAACTTTAGCAGCATACGCATGTCAGCAACAGCCGGAATCTGGTGTATTGCAAAAGTGTCGGTATCTTCTTTCTGAGCTTCTTTCACAGTAGAGTGGAAAATCCTCGAGGTAAGCGTGGCAAACTTAATAATACCTTCCAGTGAGGCAACAGCGACAGCCCCTTCAAAAGAAGTATCCTTCATTTCTATTGGAAAGATTTGCTCTCCCAAAACAGGCCCAACATTGTAGTCCTTTCCCTTTCACTGTTCGCTTCCAACTAAGTGCCAAATTCCATAAATCATCAGGAAAAACCTTATCGGCTCAGGTTTGGCAGGGTAAGCATTCTTTCCGGCACTTTTCAATGCCCATTAAATCAATGGCAAACGGTCGTAAAAATCATCCCTTGACCATACCACCCATAAGTTGTCTACAAAGCACAATGAGTTCACAACAAAGCCCAAGAAAACTCTTATCCAGCCGTGCATTGCCCACCATGAAGAGGTCTCAAACATTTTTGTTCATCGTTTTGGCTCTCTGAGGCTACCGACGACCCAAAATCTTAATGCCCTTCCAAATCGGACTGCCCATTTGTCAAGAATGAAATAAATGACTCAACTTCAGTCGCTTCACGCCATGCCTAGACCATCCAACTTCCTCACCACCTCCATCAAGCACACCCCTCACATGATCACTACTTACGGCTGTGGGCGACAGAAATGGGGTTAATTCGTCGCCAGGAAGAAATCCAGCTCCTTGACCATCTGAGAAAGAAGAGTTACTCTATTACAGTAGTGCCCTGAGAACAATATTATGCTTAACATGATCAGTGAAATATTCCTGGTCGCTTTTACCACCAAACTTCTGGAGCGGCGCCCTTCTCAGAACTTCAACTAGTCCACTTTCCGCGTTCTGATGGCCCACAGCCGCTGCCTCCTCAAAAACACTCGTGTGTCTCTTATGGAAACTGCGCCTACCCATTTCGTTTGACGGCTGCACCAAACCCGGCATGATCCCATCTCCAGCATCGGAATCACTGGTACTGCTGTCAATTGAAGACAACAAAAACACTTTCTCTGGGCAGGAATCCAGGTAACGGCCGCGCAAAATAACAGACGCTGATACAACTGTCCGCTTATCCGCTCTCACAAGCAGCCTCGAACACCGCGCACCGTTGAGCTTCGTCCAGGAAAAAAGAGAGGGCTTGAGCTAGGATTGCTTCACGAAGGCGCAGGGGCGTGGCGGCGCGACGGTGCGACGGCAACAGGGCGTGAGGCCTTCAAGGGAAGAGGGAGCGACTGCACGACTGCTCAAAGTCTAAGTGCGAGCAACATTGCGATGCCTTGCGCCCGCGAATGGCGTGGGAGTGATTATACCAGGGCGGGCGAGAGAGTCAACACGTGTGCCCCACTGCTTAACAGATGGATAAGTTGAAGGCGGTACGGCTCGAAGACGTCAGGGCGGGACGAAGCGAAGGCACGAGGGTCTGATGGCGCAGGGCAAAAACGGGGGGGGACGATGTCTGCTTTAGAACTTCCCGAGGATGACGAATCTTCCTTTCGGACGCTTGCAAGGCTTACGAAAGCAGCGCTTGTGGATCGAGTGGAGATGCCCAGAGGAAGATGAATATTTCTTTGGGAAGATCACGACTGGCGAGGACGGGAGGGCGCTACGTCTTTAAAATCATGGTCCCGAAACTGCGAGATGGCGCGGTCGTCATGACGCGAGGACGCGAGGCCGCGAGAGCGCGAGGACACGATTCGGCGATACGGCGATGCCGAGATGATGCGAGGGCACGAGGCGGCGAGGGCGAGAGGTGGCGAGGGCGCGAGGGACAAAGAGCAAGAAGGTGTGAGACCGCGAGGCCGTGAGGGCGGGACTCCTCGAGTGCGATAGTGCGTGACGGCGCGATGATGGGGGAGATGGTGAGGCGATAGTGCGCAGGTGATGGCGAGAGTTGTAGAACGCAAGGGGCAAGGAACCATTCTTTGTAACGATCAGTCGACCGTCCAAAAGCCGACTATATTACAAAACCCGTGGGCGCACGATTTTTCTCATACTGTCAGGTTCCTCACCGTCGCTGTCTACCAGTATTCTCTGTCAGCAAGTTACGTCGGTAAAACCTGATTTGCCTATGCCTCTGCTGCCCACAGCACAGTATGCTTTTCTTTCTTATGCAATTTCTCTGCATTATCGACGCTGTACATTGCGTTATGAGCCATTGTTACATATAAAACTGCACGAACGGAGATACAGGAGACCGTAATGTCGTTGTACGAAGTGTATACGCCTAACCTAACGCATAACCACGAAATGCCGTGCATGCACATATGCTTACGTTTCATATGCGCTCCCTGCTTACCAAAGACTTAGTCGTCTGAAAACATCAGTACAGACTTACCCAATCGAAAGTACTAGTAGTAGGGAGTAATTATGAATGCCGCATAACGACGAGTAGTCATCTTATCGGTAATATTTGAAGTAACTGCCAGAGGTAATGCCAAGCCAATTACACCAAGCACCTTCCTCAGTGTTTATGGCATGTTGAACTCTCGGAGTGCGAGAGTAAGCAGTGCGCAAGAATTGCAGCATATCGAGTGTGGTTCCCGTCATCGTGATGGATTTTGGCGTTGTTTCAGGCGTGCCCCACCAGGAAGTGATCAGCGCTGAACGCGATCTCAGCGAAGCAGACAAGACATTGTCGGCGTTTAACCACAGCCACTGCCTAGCGGGTCACACCCCCCGCGTCAACGCCGAACGGCAGTCGAGCACGGGGCGTTCCGATGCGCTCGAACAACGCGCTCAACCGAACGTCGCAGTCGCACCAATGCTTATCTCTGAGGCTAGTAGGATGAGTCGGAGAAGATGCGTCATGTGGCAGGCCGACGCGGTGACACAGTGGATGTTTTGGCCGAAACGCCTGTCCGTAATAGCCACGACAAAGGCGAGATACTCGACGATGTCGCCCATATTCTTGTGAATAAAGTAACGTACGACCGACGGCGATCCGAGCAGTACGCCAAGGATGTTTACGCCGTCCGACGGTGGGCGCAGATCGAGGTCGTATACGTTGGTGAGGGGATTTAAGGGAGGGTCTTGCGTCGACTAGGAGGCGTTTGTCTTCTTTGGCTGGAGGATGCAAATTAGCTTCATCCTCGACTAGTACTCGCCGATGATGCCAAGTGCGTGTTTGAAATCATCCATCTTGCCGAAAAGCAGCCCATCATCGGCGTACCAGCGATGCACGATGAGTTCGAATTCTGCTACGATACACTGGAAGATATGGTGAATGGCAAGGGGGAGAATGAGGGAGCTCGAAGGGGACCCTTGGTGCGTGCCCTCCTGGTCTCACAATTAAAAGTCGATGATTGGAGATCTCCACCCCGCAAGAACAGTTGGCCCTTGGCCAACAGCTCATTAGAAAACAGGATGAGTGATGGAGCGGTATCAGTCGTCTGACAGAGCCTTTCTGCCAGGCTCGTTCGATTTAAGGCTATGCGCGCGAAGACGGTCACGCCGGGGAACGATGGATCTTCGAAGAGCTTGACGAGTGCGTCGCGTGCGCCGTGGACGATGGCTTTGAGGATTGACTTGAATCTGAAGCTCACCCTGAGCGGCGTTTAGCGCAATGTTTTCTCAGCGCAAGTTTTTCTGAGCGATAGTCGCCGGCATGAAGTAGTTGATGAGAAGGCGCCTCATGGCGATGCCGATCGCGACTGGCCTGATCTACGCATATCCTTTGTCGAGTGCGATGGGGTTGGCGGCGAAGATCAAGTGGATGGCGTCGGGTGAGAATTCACCGTCCTCGAGATTCTGGAGTACCTTGGCGAGGATCTCGAAGACGAAAACGTCGGGGTGGACTCTGTGCTCGTTGTTCCCGACAAGTTATAGCCACCGAACACGAGAGCGATCAGGACCCTTCATCGAGTCATTGTGAATTGAAGACAAGACCGTGCAGACGATCTCTGGGTTGACGGTGGGCTTCGGAGGGTAGTATTGAGGGGGGATGATAGAGACAGGGGCTTCGGCGACAGGGATGTATTGGAGCCCCCCAATCTTGTCGAGCTTTCCGGGCGCCGACAGATATTAATTAGGGCTCTATGCGTGGGCTTTGTAATTCTTTCCGTACAGAGCCTTTTCTCCGAGTCCATCTTCTCGCTTGATGCGGTGCCGAATCTCGGTACCCGCATCGTGAGCGGCTTTTCTCGCCAGGACAGATTTTTCGAGCTTCGATATCGAGTCGAGACGTTTCTCATGCGCCGCAAGAATTTCTTTTGACAGCCCCCCGTACTCGTTTCAATCGGTATGGAGAAGCCTCTCGGTCATGGCGGCGAGGCACCCTGTGAAATTGCGCCAACAGTTCTCCCCTCCTTTCGTCTTGCTGAATATCAGCTTGTACGTGATAGTCCACATTTTTTAACCGCTGCCGGCGGAGGCAGTGTCTTCTGCAGCCGAGCCGGGCTTCTAAAAGTATACATTTCGATGCAGACTATTCGAGAGGATGGCTTCCCTGGCAAGGATTGGGCCGGGGGGAATCACCCAACCGCAGTGGCGGGAAGAGGATCTCGATGGTTTTTGGGTGGTTTTTGGGGACTGCAGAAAGGCGGCTGGTGGTTGGAGAGCCGGAGCGGTCTCGGGGCCGACATTCGTACTGGTGGGAAAGATCCGGAGGGGTGCGGCGGGAAAGTCGTATGTGGGGGGACAGTTCGCTCTGGTCTGGCCGGCCGTTATGTGCACGGCGCGATATATGCAGTCGCGTAGGTTCCGAGACAGGCGAGGGGGTGCGGGAGCCGCGCCATCCGATGGGCAGTTTTTCGCGGGCGCCGGGGTGGAATTAACATACTGCTTCCTTTTCTTGCTCGCGGAGAGATGCCCGAGGAGCGATGCGGCGTTGCATCTGCTTATGTCGAAGACCGACGTCGCGCTCAGGGTCGCAATCCTCAATTTTGACGCCATTGCGGACTTCATGCCCTGCTCCTTTCTGGAAGTAGGGTACCGCGCGGAATGGCTGAGGATGCATCAGCTGCTGGTCGCTCTAAAGAACGCACTCGAATACTTTGCTTTGTTCGCCGGCGACCTCATCTCCCATGCCGACGACATCCGGGACGCGGCCTGGCGTCACTTCAGCGGCGAGCCGCTCGTTGCCTGCCTGAGCGCTACGCAGAAGTTTGCGTTCGACATTTCTGCGCGAAAAAAGACGAGGGAGCCAGGAATGAGGAAAAGCCAAGGACCGGACGGGTTTTTTGAGCTCTCGCGAAACATGCAACTGCCGGATCGGGGCGTCTTCTCGGCGGACATGACGGAAGTCATTACGCACATCGCGGAGAGTTTGTCTCTTTTACTCAACGAGCAGCCCATTCAGGCAGTCGTAGAATATATCAATTTCATTTAACCGCCGCACGTGGCGAAGCACCTGGAAGGCCTGAGGCTCAAGCATCTAAAGGAGTCAGACGTATTGCAGTCCGGCATAAGGGCATCGACAGCATCACAAAAGCTGAAAGACGCGTCGCCAGCGGCTAACGCGGCAGACACGGAAATCTTGTTGACGGGAGGGCTTGGCACGATTTTTAACATCGACTTCGCGGCCCACCTGCACGTCTCGGAGACTAAGTTGCGGCAGACGGGTGAGCGAGCTGAAGCTCTGACGTCCCTCGCCGATTCGAACACGGCTGAACGACGGGCCCACGCCAGAGCGCAGCCAGCGGCTCAAGCGAATTCAAAGGGAGTGGCAGCGCTATAAATCACGCTCATTCTGGCCACCGACGAGGAGGCGTGGAGAAAGGAGAGGCTGAATACCTCCAGGGCCGGCGTCTATGAGCTCAGGGCCGTCAAGAAAGCACGAGTGTACGTTCCGTCCGCAATAGACTTCGAAGCCGACTTTTGCGCCCTTCACGAAGCAGCGGAGACGATCCATCACGATGCCGCGAAGAACAGGGACTATGATGTGCGTTCCAAGAAGGCTACCGACTCCGACACCTCGACGCCTTCGCACGCGTTTTCGACGCCGCCCAGAGACCCACCCGCAGCCAAGGTCTTTCTGCTTCTCAAAACCAACACGAGCACGCCGACTGACTGTACCTCAACCGGACCAACACCCACCGATGGAAACGCCACCAGTACCCACCATCCTCGTAGACGAAGACCTCACCCAAGAAAATCTGCGAGCAAGGAAAAAGGCTCATGCAGAGAAAAACATGTGCTATCAGCTAGCCGTGGCACTCCCCAGGAAAACTTCCCGTAGATGATCGGTGTTCAAAAAGAAGAGAACATGGACGAGGCGGGATAAGTAGACACAGCCGAAACTCAGTGCAACGCGCTTGGTGACAAGAACGACCACACTACACGCATGATAAGGAGGCTGGGACGTGCCCAGATAAAGATTTTCAATGCCTCTCGCCTTCTCACTGCCGTTCACGACACAGAAATTGAATATTTTTATTTCGCAGGTGAGGCGGTAGCGGCTGGAGTCGACACCAGGGTGATGATCCCGACGCGGGCGGCTGTTCGTGATGCTCACGAGGCACTGGACAGGGCTTTCTCGAGGCAGTAAATTGCGCAAGAAGGGCACAAGGTGGCGTGCGCGAGAGTGTAGAAAGAGTTAGCCGTGATAAAGAACGCCGTGCATCGTCTGCGATAACTCATTTTCGCCGCGAGCATAGCTGGAAGCATTTTGGGTGTCGTCAGCGTCACCTCAAGCACGTTAAACATTATTTCGGGCGTGACACGCCCGGCTGTAACTGGTGTTGAACACTTTATAGGCGAAGAAGACCAGGCACTGACCGATTTTAACGTTAGCTCTTTCCTAGCGGGTCACGACACCTGCAACACCGAACTCACGAGTGCTCTCTTCGAAGCCAACCGGGGACGAAAGGCTACTAAGTTTTCCGAAAAACATGGGTACACTAAAGCTAGAGCCTTATACGCGTCTCAAACGGCGTAGTTCATATTTTAAATAACACCAAACAACGTCTCGTCATTCCATCAGCATCAGCTTTCGTCTACGCCCTGACACTGCCGAGGTTGCCGTGCACAGATATTGAAGTAGCGTTTGTCGGTCAAGAGAAAGTTTCTCGAAATTCAAGCCCCGTTTAACTACCAGTGCATAAGCAGCTTGACGGTACTTTTCAAGACCGTGAGATTTCTGAAATAAAAGGCGGAGATCCGAAGCGCTCAATTAGTCTTCCACGAAAGGGTGCGATAAATGCCAAAAGTATCTACTAGATGTCGAGTAGACCGATTTGGAAAAATGAGGTGTGGCCGAAATGGCCACTGAAAACGTTGGACGTTCCATTGTGAACAATCTCACAGCACACTAGGCGCGCACGGCGTTCGTTTTTGAAACGTTTACTGTTCCCCAGTCCTGAAACTCCAGTGGAGTCGCTCACGTTAACATATGCGCGAAATACGGCAAAGCGGCAATGAGACTTCGTTTGAGCGTGTGAGCGCCATCGTCGCGTTGAAAGAACGACATTGCAAACAAAAAAAACGTCGCTCGCGATGTTGGAGGAGTCAAATAATTCCGTAGTCGCATTAAAAACTGATACGATGGTCACGGCAAGTGTGTGTGGATAGACATACGCATAGTCTGCAATAGTATTGCCTGGCTCACTGGTCTTCCATGGCCATATCTATCACAAAATTACGTGGACTCAATGCGGCCGCATTTACCTCACGTTCGTTTAAGTCGACTTGCCCATGTGAACCGCGGGGGCGCGGCCGACGCCGGCGAAAATAGCGGAGCGGTGGGGAGTGGTGAGATCATCCCGCCGACCGTGATAGTTATAACGAGGGAGGTTCATGAGCACGATGCTTTTGTTCGTTAGGCCCGTCGTCACCCTCTTCCAAGCCTATGGAAAGTAGCCTACCGCGAGTTGACTTTAGGGCAAATCACTTTGAAGTGATTTTAAGAGTGGAAGTGGTGGTATGGTCAAGGTGGTCTTGGGTGGTAGCTATTGGTAACCAATGTTCAAAAATATGATCCCATGTTGCGTATCATAATATTCTTGTGCACACTCCAAGAATACTATCACTTTAATGTACAGGGTGGGGTGGATGGTTTGGAAGATTACAACGCCGGCGCGTCCTCACCTGACCTATGGCTCACATATTTTCTTCTTCGCGCTGCTTAACTTATTAAACATGCAAGCGTCATCACGACCGCGACCAATGCTAACAGCAATGTTTTGAAAACAGCATCATTTAGTACGTTTGTAGAATCAATTTCTCATACAGTAATTTTTTTTCATAACGTTTTTTTTCCGGTCTTGCACCGCAGATTGTGTTCAATTTTCCTGTTTTATTTCCTGACGCTATTTTCGGGAATAGAACAGATCGTTGTTTATATCGACCCAAGATAGCGCATTTCCCTACGCTATTCAGAGAAAAAACACAGCCAAATAGAACGTCACGTGTAGAAATCGCCAAATATTCGCGCCACTCAGCGGCCCTCTCTCCCCACCCCCGCATGTGCCTCCTCCGCTCCCGTCCGTACCGCCGTCCCGACCCGCCGTCCCGACCCGCCGTCCCCTCCGCCCCGCCGTCCCCTCCGCCCCGCCAGCTGGCCCACCCCGCTGTCTCGTCGCCCGCCCCGACGTCCCACCCGCCCCGCTGTCCCGCCCGCATCGCAGTCCCACCTGCCCTGCCCGTCTGCGCCGCGGGACCGCCTCTTTCTTCCGCGCCACCCATTCTCATCCGCGTCGTCTTTCCCCCATCCGCGCCGCCGCTCCTCCGCGCCTTCCCTCACCCACCGCTTTGAGCTGCGGCGCCCTCCGCGCCGCCCTCCTCTCCGCGCCTCTCCTGGTCCACTTCGCCATCCTCCGCGACGGCGCCCCCGTCACCATACTGAGCGCATTGAATGCCTCTGCCGATGCCATTGCCGGAGGAATTTGTTGCGTACTGTCTCCTCCCCGTCCATTTTTCCTCATTTTTTACCTCCTGTACTTCGTGTCCCGTCACCGATTACGCCTTCGGCCACCATCAACGTATGGGAAAGTCGAATATTCGTGGTCGGGGCGGGCGAATAGTGCACAGAATCTAGTCTTCAACTTGAAAACTTACGCGTCGCCGCTGACTACACTACAGTACGTGCAATACCAGATGCACAAAATTAGCATGCACATGATTTATAAAGTAACGTCTCCAACGGTAGATGTAATTCCTACCCTCGTACGGGACGCGAGGACGGGTAGACGCGGATAGGGATGAGCGGCGTATCCGGCGCGGGCGGAAGGGACGAACGACGCGCGGGCGGCGAAAAGGAGCGGCGCGGGTGGCGCTGGTTGACTGGGTTGTTCGGGGTAGATAGGGTTGGCGCGGACGGCACGGACGCTAAAGGCGCGTGGAGGGGGACGCTGAGGGGCGGGCGGCGATTCGGTGAAGATGTATGGCGGCGGCAGCGCGAAGAACATTGCAAGCAACACGACGTTTACGTCAAACAAGTCCGCAATACACGTGTCAGCTAAGATAAAAACGAAGCCGCGGTGCAGTAATCTGAAATAGAACGGTTCTATACGCTCTTTTATAAAACACCAAAATACGCATAACGCACCGAAATACTGCGTGGTATGATATTTTTACGCGCCACTGAGAACACTACACGTAGTCGAAAAACTGTATAAACGTCCGGAATAGAGCAGAAAAAGAGCGCGCGGTGAATATGCTCTGAACGCAAGTCAAATACGAAAAGTAACGTCGGAGCTTGGAAAAAAATAACGTATAACGTCTGTGATTTAAAAAAAGCGTAATGTGTGATAAAGAACACGGGTACTGTTACATTATTTAACGAAAGTCAGGAACGTTCCTGGTCAGTGAACCCATGCTGCGTCATGATGTCATGTACCACTGATGTATTCAATTATTCAAATGTCACTAGCAGTTATGATGACACCACTATGTCGTGTCACGCTAGTTTGCCTTGGATTCTAGTCTTCACTAGTTCTCACTAGTACTCACTAGTACGATCAATAGAATCTAGAAATGTTCGCAGTGCTTATATACTCGGACCAAGCCTCGCTCATCTCCTACCAAGGAACAATCGAGTACCATAACCCCACAAGAAGTGCATAGTATAAGAATACATTTATGAGCGTAAAGGCTGCCTAAACAACAAAGAGCAGTACGCTTGAGCGCTTGTGGGTTTGACATTAGATCCTTCCGAAGCAGACGCTGGTGAGCATTACTTGGTCGTAACATTGGAACAACACAACTGTCGATACTACTGAGTAGAACGGGTCCAATACGCACTCTCACTGTGCTGTTTGTTGGAACTGTACAAGTGTTCTCAAGTTACCCTAAAGAGACTGAACGTAGTGAAGGAAAGAGGTTCCTTTTACG
>JAULCF010840123.1:0-19113 GCA_032361265.1 Devaleraea mollis | reverse complement strand
GTTTAAATGAGGTTGTTCAGTATCTTGCTAACAGTAATTATAAGTTTCAAATTGTTAAGCCGTTAGAGCTTAAGGATGTTTTAAGAGAGCATCTCAAAAAAATCTTAGAACAGCTTTAACAACTAACTATAATTAGTTTTATCCTAAAACAAAAACTCCAAAAAAACCCATCAACAAAAGAAATTAAAAGTTTCCCCCTTTATTAAGGGGGGCTAGGGGGGATCAGCCTTTGACCTTAGCTTTTAGGCATTTTCAAACTCAATATTAGTTGTTAATTATAGCTGTATTAAAAGCGAAATCCCCCTCAATCCCCCTTTTCAAAGTGGGAGGCTAAAAGCTGAATTCTTTTATTAAAGATGGAATTATAGCTTTATGTTTTCAGTTCCCTTCCTTTAAAAAAAGAGTTAGGGAGGATTTCGCTCTTAACCTTACCTACCCTTTATGACGCCTAGCAATCTCTCTAATATGCGCTGGCCCAACCTCACAACATCCACCCACAATAGTCGCACCTAGCTCAATCCAACCATCAACAAAATCCGCATACCTATTAGCATCTAAATCATCACGACTATCAAGTTTATCCACAGTAGCTGTAGTATCTTGAAAGTCAGTTTTGATTTCAGTAAATCCATTTGCGTAGCCACCAACTGGTAAACCATTACCAACAAGGAGTGGCATCGCTTGATCCATAGATTCTGGTAGTGAACAGTTGATAAGCAGCGCAGCAGGTTCAAATTCTTTTACAAGTGGCAAGATATCCGTAACTGCTTCACCAGAACGAAATTTTGTACCGTCATCATCAGATACAGATATAGCTAACCAAACTGGTTTACCCGCTGTTTGTGCGCCCATCATTGCACCTCTTGCTTGATCTACTGAAGACATCGTTTCACAAATAAAGAAGTCGACATAAGGCGCTTGTATCTTCACGATTTCAGCGTAAATTTCTGCTGCTTCTTCAGCAGGTGGCGCAAGGTCTGGGCGATATGACCAACCTGTTGGACCAAGTGCGCCCGCTATTTGACCTGAGCCGTGGGCATCTCTTGAAGCTATAGCAATTTCGCAAGCTGCTATGTGTAAATCTACAAATTTTGATTCCATGCCGTGAGGAACAAGCCTATCTCGGAGAATCGCATAGGTATTGGTTGTAGCAATCTCAGCACCAGCAGCAAAATAATCGTCATGCACAGCTCGCACAATGCTCGGATCGTCTAATAAAATTTGTGTTGCCCATAGGCTTGTTGGTGGTGTCAAAGCTCGAGCCACGAGCTCTTGTCCCATACCGCCGTCTAGAAGTGTAATGCTCATATTTTTTTCTTTCTACAAAAGCGTGAATTTTAGCTTAGGTAGTATACGTTTACTGGATAGAAAAAAGAAATGAGTCTATTATTAAAACTTTTCATTATCTAAGTCTTGACGAATATTCGCGCTAATCTGCTCATAACCACGACGCTTCTTAGGTAAGCGTTTAGTATCAGGCGTCAAAGCACTATCATGTATATCGCTAGAATCCTCATAAAAAATTGCTGGTGGTTCTTGCGATCCTCTCAGCAATTCTTTGGTGTTAGCATCTGGCTTGTGGCGAATTTTATAACCCTGAAAGTCACGCTTATCACCAAAGGTATTGGTAATATTACCAAACAAGAACAATAACCAATTAAACAAGAGTGTAGCCACAATCCCAAAAACAAGCGCATACATAATCGCCTCAAGCGTAATCGGTAAACCAGGTTGATAGTCCTGCATAGTCGCCATAGCAATAGGTCGTTCTAAATCTACGACTAAATGCTTCAAACGTCCAAAAATACCAGCTGTCTGCAAGGTTTCAACCAAAGATCCTAATCTATCTGTTCGAGCAATATCATCAGAGAGTTTTTCGGCAATAAGTTGCACATCTGAGCCACCTTGTTGATAGTGTGCAACTAAGTTTGTTAACTCAGTTGTGCCAATCGTTTGCTCTGCAATACTTTCAAAACCCTTTAGGTTTAGGCTTGCTTCATCAAAGCTACCACCCAAGCGCTGACGGTACTGCCCTAAAAAATTAGGAATTTGCAAACCAAGAATAACTGCGACTGCAAAAACTATTTTGTCTACTAAGTTTTTAAAAAGCCCTAAAGGACGCCCTAGACGCTTCATAGATTATCACCTAAGAATTAGTATATCAGAAAACTCTATTTCAAGATTGAACTGCTTCTAGTAACTTATCTACAAACCCAGTCATGTTACGGTAGCGCAAGACTTCTGGCGTCATACTAGCAACAGCATCAGCAAAGTCTTGTTTACGCTTATCTGTAGTCAACGCCTCTTTAAGAGGTTGCTGAAAAATCCGAATAGTAAAGATACTGCGGTGCAAATGTGGAAAAGGCACAAGCGTCTGTCGCTCAGTTCTAAAATACAATCTATCTATAAGCTTTTGAGGATCAGTAATATCAGGTAAGTTTGTAGCAGCTAATGAATGGTCACCTATCAATACTGGATTCAGTGAAAGATCGTCACTGCTAGATAACCCCCAGTTATAGCGCACAAAAGGCCCTTTGTACGTCATAGCTTTCATAAGATTTCCTTGGGCCTTATTAAAGGTTTTACTGTGAGCAATGGGCACATGAATTGCACCAAAATCCAACCCTAATTTCTCTTTTGGGTCCCAATGCGTTGATAGTGCCACAAACAAACATTCAGCACGGTCCTCAGTTGCGCCTTCACCAGTTTTATGCATCAAGGCTAAATCTTCTTGCATAGATAGCGTGAGTAAATCAGCTAGCCTTTCAAATGGCGACAAGCTATCTAAATGTTCAAAACATTGGGCTGTAAGTTCAGGAAATAACGAAATCTTAGTATCTTGCGATAGCACGTCATCTTTAGTTAAATAAATACCTAATAGTTTAGATCCAAAACTAGTCGCGTCACTATAGATATAGTCTGACTGTTCTTTAGCAACTATTTCAATCAATTCCCAAAGGCACTGTTCAACATCTGCCATAGCATCTCTTAGATAGCAACGACTGTGCTCAGGATGATTTTTCAGCATAAATAACTTGGTTTGTACAAAATCTGGATAGCGTGAATCAAACCATAGCAGTGTATCTTCTGGTTTATTGAATAAAGGTTTACCTAGCTTGTACATATCGCTAGAAACAGTAAAAGGAGTTTTAACAGGAAAGGGAACAACTTCCTGAGGTAATTGGGCTAAATACATTGTCCAAATTATACAGTATCTTTTACTAAAGATACTTCTTTTGACTTGTGAACATAATCCAAGGTTCTAGGTTACCTGCTAGACTCATAGCTTCACCAGTTTTAAACTCTTCAACGTAAAAACCAGCAGTTGTGAGATGGTTCAATAATTCTTCTTGTGAATAGTAACTATAGAAGCGTCCAAGTTTATCTCTTGCTGACGCTTCTCCCAATTTCATTGCTAAGTGAAACCAGCCACCACTTTTTAAAGCAGTGTTTAGTGCAAGCAATATTTTTGGTAGGTCTTCAGCCGTGGCGTGTAACAAACTAAAGCTGGCCCATATACCATCATAGGTATTCGTACTATTGATATCAGAAAAACTAGCTTGTCTTGCGCTTATGTCATAACGCTCGTTTGCCAAGCGCACCATCTCTATAGATGCATCTATAGGGTCTACACGTAAACCGTAACTTCGCATAGTTGCAGATGCGTCCGCAGGGCCACAGCCTAAATCTAGTACATAGTCTTCAGGCTCGAGCCTTTTCATAAAAGCCAAAAGAGTTTCATGTGGTGCATCTTTGGCTAACGCTGCATAATCCTCTGCTTGATTATTATAAACAGCTATTGTTTCTTGGTCGATTGGGTTTTTAAATTCAGGCATAGTTCAAACTCAATTCTCATTGGCTCAGTTTCTGTAGTGCTTGTAAAAGCACAATCAGTATACTAACTTTTTCTCTTTTTAATATTTTCTAACATCATAGATAGTTAGCGTTATATTTCAACTAAAAAAATGTAACGCTAAATGTTACGCCGATATTACGCCAATGTTACGCCTCTCTTTCTATACTCAAAACAGTTAATTGATTGAAGCTCTTCAAACACCGATAATTCTTAATGAGTAGAAGGAAACGGCAACTCGGAGCTTAAATCAAAACAAATAAATTCAAGGAGGGTTCACAATGATGAACTTAAAGAAAAGAAACGCAGTTAGAAATGTAGTAGTAAGTCTCGCAGCAGTTGTATGTTTCAGTGTTATCGGTAGTGTTATGAGTAGTGCATTTGCACAAGGTCCTTATACAAAAACAGCGATAGAAGCTGGACCTATTTGGAATCAAGCTGACGCTGAACAAAAGTGTCCAATAGTTGCAGTTGAACATGGTGCGCCATGGAATGGTCAATGGTGGACAACAGTTACAAACAAGATGTCTGTTTGTGAACTAGAAGTTCCTGCTTACACTAATTCATCACCTGTAAATGGTTATAACGTAACCAATGTGAAGTTTACAGATAGTTACGGTAAAATCTTAGGTAACTTCCATTTAAATACAAATGGTAATTGGTCAGAAGATAGTACTACTGAATTGAACCGCTATACCTTTACCGAACGTGCTAGAGATGAATGGTCAGTATACTTATACGATGCTTCTCGCGACATGCATATTCAGCTTGATCTTTTTACTAAAGAAGTGAAGTGGGATGGTAACAAACTCTATACAATCATGCAATCAAACTCTGTAAATGGTTACAGTGTCAATAGAGTTAACTTTAGTGATGGTTATGGCACATTGTTAGGCGACTTCCACAAAAATGCTGATGGTACATGGTCAGAAGACAGCACTACTGAAATGAACCGCTACACCTTTACAGAACGTGCTAGAGATGAATGGTCAGTGTACTTATACGATGCTTCTCGCAATATGCATATTCAGCTTGATCTTTTTACTAAAGAAGTAAAGTGGGATGGTAGCAAGCTTTATACAGTAATGAGTTCATCTTGGTAAACTAGAACTAAAGTAAATTGAAGTTTAAAGGCTCGAGCTTGCGCTCGAGCCTTTCCTTTGTTACCCACTCAAACTATAGAAGAGGATAAGACCCATCTTCATCATGCGTTTCTTTACCAGTTAGTGCAGGCGTAAACACACAAACAATTCGTACATCAGTCAGTGCTTCTAGTTTATGTCTATCGTGTTTATCTAGTGTGTACATAGAACCAGGTGCAAGCATAAATTCCTCACCTGTTGCCATATCAGTAAGTTTAGCTGTTCCTTCGATAATCAAATTCGCCTCAACATGGTTTTTGTATTCCATCTCTTGTATTTGTCCTGCTGCACAAGTTGTTTGGGTCATGGTGAAACCTACACCATCATCTTTGAGGAGATAACGGGTGCTAGTCCAGACGCCAGGGTTTTCAGCGTATGCGCCACGGGCTTTTACTTCTTCTAAGGTTCTTACAATCATACTAACCACCAATCTATTGTATTTATTAAATATTATGGACGTTCTCTATCAAGATTATCAAAGACTTGACTTTTACGCTACGTTATAGTTCATGATAGTTCAAGTATGAGGTTTGGCTATGAATAATCAAGATGCTTACACAGTTAAAGAACTAGCAACACTTGCCAAGGTTAGCATTCGCACATTGCATTATTACGATGAAATTGAGTTGCTAAAACCCTCAAGCATTGGAACGAATGGCTATCGTTATTATCATGAAGAAGCAGTATTTCGACTCCAGCAAATCATGTTTTATCGGGAATTGGGCTTTAGCCTTAAAGACATCAAAGCTATTTTGGATAATGATAATTTTAATATTAAGCAAGCGCTGGAATCACATAAGCGAAGTTTAGAAGAAAAAGCTCAACAGCTACACACGCTTATTACAACGATTGATACAACTTTAGACCACATGAAAGGAAAAGAGCGTATGGCACCTAAAGACCTATTTGAAGGTTTTGACGAAACAACCCAAGCAGCCTATGAGAAAGAAGTTATAGAAAAATGGGGTGATGAATATGTCAATCAATCACGTAAAAATTGGAAAAGTTATTCTAAACATAAGAAGCAGCAAATTCTTGCTGAGGCAGATGATACCTACACTGAGTTAGCAAAGCATTTGCATGAATCACCTAGTAGTGAGGTAGTTCAAGTGCTTATGGTTCGCTGGCACCAAAATTTAAGATATTTTTATGAGCCAAGTCATGATGTACTTCTGGGTTTAGGAACACTGTATACCGATGACCCAAGATTTCGTGCTTTTTTTGAGAAGTTTCATACGGATTTGCCTGAGTTTTTGAAGACTGCTATTGAACATTATGTTGAAGGGTTAGAAAGTATTTAGAATACTATAAATCATGTTGATGCCTAGCGTTACTACTAATCTGTATAGGTTATAGACAGATATATACCCATAGGCAGATGCACCACCCCAAGCCCACGCAGTAAACTGTTCATAGCTATGAGAGCATTTTATGCAAAACACTTTCAAAACAGACCTACAGCCCAAGTAGTTGCACTTTTTAGTGGGCTAAACCTCATCATGATTTTCCTATTTTCCTTAGTGGTGAATATTGGAGGTCCTGAGCAAGGTGAGCCTGCTTTGTTTTCAGTCTGGCAAGTATTAATACGTCTGGTGTTTGCTATTGCTATTTATGCGTGCATACTATACTTTCTGCGAGCTGGTAAACGTACCAAATCTGAGTTCATAGCCATGATTGTTCTAGCAGTTGCAATCATGCTGTTATTGTCTTGGTACGCACTACCTTTTGTAGCTTTTGCACTGCTTCCTATTGTTGCTCGCAACTGGCTCAGCTTGCGGCAAACACTTTGGGTCGTGTTCCATATATTTGTTTGGACAGTTGTTTGGATGATCATCATGTTTAATAGATTTGGTGGTCCACCTGAACGAGCTGAAGATTCTTTACTGATGTTAATTGTTATGTTCACGGTATCGTCGTTGATATTTGCTGCTTACGTCATGCTTAGTTTTGAATTTGCTTCAAGAGAAGCTCGCGCCCGTGAAGAAATGAGCATAGTTTATACAGAACTTGAACAATCCTACAGTTTACTGAATAGCTATCATGATTTAGAAATTAAGCACGCCCACCTAGCAGAACGAACTCGAATTTCTAGAGAACTGCATGACACGCTAGGACACCACTTAACAGCTCAGCACTTTGATTTAAATGTTGCACTTAAACTTAGTCCAGATGAACAATCAAAAGAGAACATCAGTCGAGCATTGCAACGCAATCAAGACGCTATAACAGATGTACGCCGAGCGGTTCATGCGCTGCGAGAGGGTAAGCTCGAGCAGCTCAACTTAACCGAAGCCATCAAAGAACTCGTTACCCTCTCCCAAGAACGAAAAATCGAATTTCAAGTAACTGGCATCGAAAAACAACTCTCTGCGCCACTCACCCTTACGCTATATAGATTGGTACAAGAAAGTCTAACCAATCATCTTAAGCATTCACCAGACACACCTTTAACCATGTCTTTGTCTTACAAAAATAGCACTGTAGAATTTCAAGCACAGAATCCTTTAGTGGATGAACAAGCTCCAGAACCTCTACAAGAAGGCTTTGGTTTAACAGGTTTAAAAGAACGTGTCGAAGAACTTGGTGGACAGTGGAAAGCCGAGTTAAATAATTCTGACTTAAATACTATAAAGGAGTTCCATTTATGGGCACGCCTACCAATATAATTAAACTTTTGGTTGCCGATGACCAACCTTGGGTAAGAGTTGGCCTTACAAACTTACTCAGCTTAGAAGATGACTTAGAAGTTATTGCAGAGTGCGATTCAGGTGAAGCTGTTTTAAGTTGGATCACTGAACATACTGCTGGTGAATCTGGTGATGGGTTACCAGATGTTTTCTTACTAGACATTCGCATGCCAGGCATGGGTGGTATTGGCGCAGCTGAAAAACTGCTTATACAAAACCCAGAACATAAAGTTATTTTGTTAACAACTTTTGAAGAAGAAGAAGACATGATTGCGGGTCTTAAATTAGGCATAGCAGCCTACCTTCTTAAAGATGTTTCTGTAGAAACACTTACTACTTGCATTCGCCGTGTTGCTAATGGTGAACGCTACATTCAGCCTAGAGTGTCAGAATTTTTAGCAGAGGCGCTTCGCCGTAAACCTATAGATACACAGCCTTTTGACAACCTCACGCCTAGAGAAGAAGAGGTTTTAAGTTTGATAACTAGAGGTCTATCAAATAAAGCGATTGCAGAAGCTTTGGGCTTGACTCAGGGAACTGTAAAGATTCATGTATCTAGTATTTTATCTAAGCTTGGTGCAGTTGATCGTTTGGAAGCTGCGCAGCTTGCTCAGACCTATGGATTGATCGAAATTTAGTATATAGGGGGATATATATCTGTTGGCAGATGTAGAGGGGTAGGCTCGAGCTGTAAACTATAAAGATAGCAAGCCTGCCTCCTTTTAAGTACCTCTTAAGATGACAACTGTCATAGTGTACCTATGATGGCTGACACTAAACGCTACGTATGAGGAACATTATACTTACTGTATTTAGGCAAGAATTATCCCAAAAATCATAGGAGAACATACAATCCATCCTGACGGCACATACTAAAATTGGTTATAGAATTCAACCCTCATTCTAAGGGATGAAGTAAAAAGTTCCAAAGTGCGATTTAATATCAAAGTTAAGGGCTATGTTCCAGAAGACTGAATCATAGCACCGAGTTAGAAGACCTAGTTAGAAGACCTAATTATCCTAGTTATTCAGAGTTTGAGTAAGAAGAAATGCAGGAGGTTATATTCGTGGCAATAGTTGAACTAAAAGACGTAACAAAGGTTTATCCCCTAGGAAAAACCGAAGTACACGCACTTAAAGGTGTAAATTTCGAAATTACCAAAGGTGAATTTGCTTCCATCACTGGACCTTCAGGTTCTGGTAAATCAACCATTCTAAATATGATTGGCTGTATAGATACTCCTACAGGTGGCAGTGTCATCATTGATGGTGTCGAAACAGGTAACTTAAAAGATAAAGCTTTAACCAGACTCAGACACAAGTCGCTTGGATTCATCTTCCAATCTTTCAACTTGATTCCTGTACTGAATGTCTACGAAAATGTCGAATTCCCTGTTTTATTGGGTAAACGTAGCCAAAGTAAATCCGAACAAGCTGAATGGATTGACTATCTTATCGACGCAGTTGGCTTAAGCAAATGGCGTACCCATAAATCAAACGAACTTTCTGGTGGTCAGCGTCAGCGTGTGGCAATTGCCAGAGCGCTTGTAACCAAGCCAAGCATCGTCATGGCAGATGAACCTACTGCTAACCTTGACTCAAAAACAAGTGAAGCAATCATGGACCTCATGCGCCAAATGAACCGTGAGTTAGAAACTACCTTTATCTTTAGTACTCACGATCCTGATGTTGTTAAAATCGCCGATCACGTTATCAAACTACAAGACGGTGTTGTTATTGATGACTTTAATGTCGATAGTAACGCAGGTGGCTCAGCAATCAGTAATGTTCCTGAAGCAGTAGGTACTGAAGTAGGTGTGGGCGCATGATTCTACTAAAGATTGCTTTTCGCAATCTCCGTGAGCATAGAACCAAGACCTTAATTATTGGTAGCTTGGTTGCTATTGGTATTGCGTTTTTGGTAATTGGCAACTCTGTCAGTCAAACAATCAGCGATGGTATGGAAGAAACCTTTATTAGCAATTTTACAGGTGACATCATACTTCGTAACACAGGTGAAGACGTTGTTTTCATTGGTGGTTTTGGTGGACGAATACCAGCACTTGAAAATCTCGATGCAATTGAAGCCGAACTTGCAAGCAATGAAGCTGTTAAACGTTATACCCCCATGCTCACAGGTGCAGGCTCCATTAGCTTTAATGACGAACTTGTTTCTTTTTCTTTACTTTGGTCAGTTAAAGCTGCTGAATACCGTGAAATGTTCAAGGATAGCTTTACACTCCTTGAAGGCGAAGACCTTAAAGAAGGCGAACCAGGCATTGTTTTATCACAAACAGTTGTCGATGACGTACTAGAAGAAAATGAAATCCAACTCAAAATAGGCGATAGTATTCAGCTTACCAGTGTGAATGACACAACAGGTACCAAGATCCGTGAAGTACCTATTATTGGTATTGGTGAATATGTAAATAGTGCAGGCATTTTAGATAGAGTTTCTTTTGTAGATTCAAGTACTTTGCGCTCACTAGATGGCTTAACTGCTTTTAAAGCAAGTGACGCTACAGCTGATGGTGCAGACGCTGTGGAAGCTGTTGTTGAAGATGTTTCTGAAGATGCACTTTTTGGTGAAGATAGTGCTTTTGAAAGCGACCTCTTTGGCGCTACCGATTTATTAGCAGATGTAAATACTACAGATGAAGGTTTCGATTTTGACAACATCCTAGGCGATACCTCAGTACGTGACCAGTTCCTAGCACTAGATAACAATGCTTGGCACTTCATGTTGGTAGAACTAAATGATGGCTACTCTACAGATAAAGTTAGAGAAGAACTTACAACAACTACTACAGAAATTGCAGAAAATGCAGTCGTCGAAAATTGGCGTTTTGGTGCAGGTTTCCTTGCAAGTTTAACAAACGCTTTCTCAGTCATTATCAATGTCATCATCATAGTTGTGGCACTGGTTGCCGTCATCATCATCATGAACACACTCGTAATTTCTGTAACTGAGCGTTTTGGTGAAATTGGCACAATACGTGCTATTGGCGGAGGCCGTGGTTTTGTACGTTCTATGGTTACTCTAGAAGTTTTGATGATAACTATCATTTTCGGTATCCTTGGAATTTTAATCGGTGTTGGTGTTATAGCTTTATTTAATGCCATTGGTATACAAGCCACAAACGATATCCTCGAAATCTTCTTTGGTGGTTCTACCCTCAGACCAATTCTTTCAACAAGCTCAGTCTTGTACTCATTTATTGCCATGATCATCATTGGCATTGTTGCAAGCCTCTACCCAGTTTCTGTAGCACTTGGCATTTCTCCTTTAAAAGCTATGCAGACAAAATGACCAACTATAGAACAAAGCAAGAGAACATCGCATCCTGTGACCAAAGGTCACCTTGCACTAATTTAGTAAAGGAGTGTCACCATGCAAGCATTACGAATTGCTTATAAAAATGTGATGAGGAATTTCAGGCGTAGCCTACTGCTTGGTAGTGCCATTGCTTTTGGTTTTTTTATTCTCGTCCTTATCAACGGCTTTACTGGCGGTATCAATACGACAGTAAAAAGTAACTTTTCAGGCATCTTAGGCGGTCACATGTACGTCGCAGGATCTGAGGTTAGTGACCGAAGTAGAGAAATTGATGTCATTAGAAACAGCGAAGTTATAGAACAAGCTGTTCTGAGTATCCAAGATGAAATTAAGTCTGCAAACTTTCGAACCTTTGCTGAGTCCGTTCTAATTTGGGGACGTGGTGAAGAAGAAATTCTACTTACAGGCGTTGATATTGACGTTGAGACAGATTTCTTAAAGAGTCTCCAATTTGCAGAGGGCGATCCAGATGCGTTTCGTAACAATCCTAACGCAGTTATTTTGCCTGAATCAATCATTGAAGATTTAGGTGCTGAAGTTGGCGAAACCATTGTTGTTAAAGCAAACACTGTAAATGGTCAGCTTAATGTTGATGATTTAGTAATCGTTGCAAGTATTGCAAGCAGCGAAGGCTTCACAATATCTGGTTATACCAACATTGAAAAACTCAACACCTTACTTGATATGAGTGAAGGGGAATTTCAAAGCTATAATATCTACCTCAAAGATATTCGTAAAGTAGGTCCAATCACTGAAACACTTCACGCTGAGCTTGCTAAATTAGGTGAAGTTGTTCCACGCGACGAAGAGGAAAGCGGCGGCTTTTTTGGTCCTCAAGCATCCAGCACTATTAAAGAAGAAGACCGCTGGACAGGTACTAAGTACGACGTTCAAAATGTAGATGACATACTCTCGTTTCTGAAAACTATTATTAGAACAATAGACCAAGTCGCATTAGGTGTTTTTATAATCATTCTAATCATCATCATGGTTGGTCTGACGAACTCTTATAGAATGGTCATGATAGAACGCACATCAGAAATTGGAACTATGCGTGCGATGGGTGTGCAGAAAGCTGCCATTCGAAACATCTTTATTTGGGAAGCTCTCTTTATCGCTATATCGGGTGCAATTATTGGTTTAGTCTTAGCACTACTTACTATGTTTGGCCTAAGTGCAATTGATTTAAATCAGTATGAGGACTTTACCTTCTTTTTAAATAAAGGCAAACTCTTTTTCGAAAACTCATTCCCAAGTATCGCACTTAACCTGGTACTACTTAGTGTAATGAGCATGTTAGCGGTGTTTATTCCAGCAAGAAGTGCTGCTAACTTAGAACCAGCTGAAGCGCTTAGATCTTAAAGGCTAAATCCCCTCTAGCTCCCCTTTACAAAGGGGAGGACACTAAAACATTAAAAATAGCCTCCCCCTTTTTGAAAGGGGGACCGAGGGAGATTCCGTTTTAGATTCTGAAAGCTTCATTAGAAATCAAACTTCAGAATGGCAATCTACCCCTCAGTCAGCTCACAAAATATTTCGTATAAATAATACATAAGGAGTAATTATGAAACACAAAATTACAACTCTACTTTTACTAACCGCAGCTTGCTTTAGTCTAGGAACACTAGCCGTAGCTCAAGACGCAGAACCAGACTTTCAAGCGATGCTACAACTCATAGATGACCGTAGTAACTTCACTGACGATTTAGCCATGAACCTCACTATTGATAGTACCGATCCAGATGATGGTGACGAAACTTTACAAGTTCAGATGTTCCGTAGAGATACCGATGATCTATTCTTACTACTCATTCAAAGACCAGAAACACAACTTGGTCAAGGTTACTTACGTGTCGATGAAAGCTTATGGTTCTACGATCCTGAAAGTAGACAGTTTCAGTTCACATCTTTAGCTGAAAACTTTGAAGGTAGTGACGCCAGAAACTCTGATTGGGAAGCTTCAAGCCTTGCTGAGGACTACAAGGTCGTCGCTAGCAAAGAAGCTAAGCTTGGTAAATTCGACGTATGGGAATTAGAACTCGAAGCAACTAACGATGAAGTTACTTATCCTTTCTTGACTATGTCTGTAACCAAAGATAATAGCCTTATCTTAAAAAGCCAAGAATATAGTCTTACCAAACGTCTACTAAGAACCTCTTACTTCCCAAGTTACGCAAAAGCAGGCGATAACTTTATTGCAGATAAAGTTATCTATATAGATGAGTTAGTCGAAGATAAGAAAACAACTATTACTTTCTCAGACCTGTCAGTTTCACCTATCCCAGACAACGTATTTACCAAAGCATACGTTGAACGTGTAAATAGATAATGAAAATTGCCAGTAAATTTTTCGTACTCCTACTTTTGAGCACTGCTATTTTAGCACTGCCCACAGTAGCATTTGCACAAGACGATAATAACGCATTAGAAGATAGCCTTTTTGGCGGCAGTAGTGATAGTAGTGACGATAGTAGTTCAGATAGCGATACTGAGTCTGATGAAGGCATAGATGAAGATTCACTCTTCGGTGGCAGTAGTGATAGCAGTGATGAAGATGCTCTTTTCGGTGGTAGTGATGATTCTAGTAGCGAAGACGACTTATTTGGTGGTGGCGGATTAGTTTCTGATATCGTCGAGTCAAATACAGTTGCCTCAGATGCACTACTAACAAACGAAACTGTGGACATTGGTGGACGAATTAGTAGCTCTATAAAACTAACCTACGACCCAGATGTTGAGAATTTCGAAGATGCTTTCACAAGTGGTCTCGATAACTTAAGCGCACGTCTATTTTTAGACGCTCGCCCAAGCACAGATTTACGTGGTCTTATTAAAGGCAATGTTGACTACGATACCGATGATGGCATCAGCTTTGATTTACGTGAAATGTTTGTAGATACAGACATCAATAATCAGGTCTTTATACGTGCAGGTAAACAAACCATCAACTGGGGTGTGGGTCGCTTCTTTAGTCCTGCTAACTTAATCAACATCGAAACGATTGATCCTGAGAATCCTGGTGCTGAACTTGCAGGACCAGTAGCTGCTAAAGTGCAGTACCCAATCGGTAACAATAATCTCACAGGCTACGCCTTAGTGGATGACATCGAAAACGGTAACCCAATTGCACTAGCTTCACGCTATGAGTTCTTAGTTGGTGGTAGTGAGTTTACTGTCGGTGGTGTTTACCAATTCGATAACCCTTGGTCAGTCATGGGTACAGTTTCTTCAAAAATCGGCGAAGTTAATGTTTTTGGTGAAGCAGTTCTTGAAGGCAATGTCAACAAAAAGTTCATCGTTTTAGATGACACAGCGTCACAAGGCGTAAGCGTTCGTGGTTCAGATGACTTGTACTTCTCAAGTACCGTAGGTGGCAGCTATCAATACAGCAATGATGATGATAACTTCTCTGTATTTGTATTTGGTCAGTACTACTTCAATGGCCTAGGCTACTCTGACATTAGCATTGCTAAAGACAATCAAGTTGCAATTGCTTCATTGCTTACTCAAGGTGAAATTTCAATCGGTGACTTGTTTAACCGTGGTCAGCACTATGGCGCTCTAAGCATCAGCTCTCCAGATATTTTGGAAAGTAAAATTACCCCATCAGTATTCTGGCTAGGTAACTTGAATGACGCTTCAGGTAGAATCAATCTTGGGTTGAGCTATAGTGGTATAGAGAACATAACGCCAAGCTTTTCCTATAGTTATGGCTATGGCGATAAAGGCTCCGAGTATAGTCCTTTTGGTCCAGACCAAAGTATGTCTGTTAGTGTTTCTTTAGGTGTTAGTTTTTAAGAATACATTGCTAAAACTTTAAAGTTTAAAAAAGAGGTTGCTTTTAAGGCAACCTCTTTTATTTTGCATACATTTTTAGAAGCTTGAGAGTTACACCATTCGTCCAACCAAAACCTTCTTGAACGCTGTACTCACCACCACTTGCTGTTTGTATAGGTGTTTCTACATTATATTTCTCAAGTAATTTCTTATCTTTAGTGAAGTTTAGTTTGACTGTTTGCAACCAACGTGTTGCTATTTCTTTAGCTTCTTGCTCAAAGCCATAATTGTGTAAACCTTGTATAGCAAGCCATTGTAGAGGTGCCCAACCATTTGGTGCATCCCATTGTTGACCTGTTGTTTCTAGAGTGCTTACAAGTCCACCTTCTTTTAAAAAATCTGACATGAGTTTGTCTTTGATGTGAGCTGCCTGTTCAGCAGAAGCTATACCTACAAATAAGGGCATGACTGCTGCTAGAGAGTAGACTGTCATGTGTTTATGCTTGATGTGGTAATCAAAGTAGAACTTTTTTTCGGTATGCCAAAAGATGGCATTAATATTTATTTTGCGTTGTTCAGCTAGCTGTTGGTAGTACTTACTTTTTTCTATATTACTTAGTTGAGCGTGTGAGGTGCTTAGGGTTAGCTCGAGCCTGTACAACAGACAATTCAAATCCACTGGAAGTATTTGTGTAGCTTCTATAGTACTTAAATCATCAGGCGTCATACACCAACGCGCTGAATAGTCCCATCCAGATTCCGCACCAGCACGTAAGTCTCGGTAAACTATAGCTGCGTCTCTAGAACTGTGCTTAGCAGTTTCTAGATCCTCTTTATAAGCTTCTTCACGAGGTGCATTACTAGCATCCCAATAGTGATTAAGCAGTAAATCACCTTCTGCAAAACTACGCTCCGCCTGCATCCAAAAACTATGTTCTTTCTCTAAAGCAGGTAAATACTGTTTGGTAGTAACTAGCTTATCTTGTCCTTGCTTTGTTTCAAGCAACAGTTCAAACATCAAGCTCAAGTAAGGAGGCTGACTACGTGTTTTGAAGTAGACTCGGTTCCCATTTGGAATATGCCCAATACTATCTTGCAACTGCACAAAATTCTTAAACATATTCTCAAGAATCTCAAAACGTTCACTAACACTATCATCCTCTACTAAACCTAATAACGTGAAATAACTATCCCAATAGTAAATTTCACCAAAGCGTCCACCTGGCACAAGGTAAGGATGGTTTAAAGGTAAAAGCGTACTGTGTTCTTCCTGAGTTTCTGGGTTCCGTTTGAGCCTAGGCCACAAACTAGAAATATACTCTTCTAAAGAATCTGTACTAAGTTTGTACTCATCAGATGCAACAAACGCTTCTGGTAATTTAAAATTAGCCTTTATAAATATTTCAAGCTCAAAATCAACAGCATCTTTTCCTTGCAAATAGCGCTGCATAATTTCTTCAGGTGCATATAAGGGTACACTATCAACAAAAGTTTTAGAGTCTAAAAAAGCCGCACTTCGCTGCACAGCTTCAAAGAGTTGACCTTCAAGTTGAATCATCAGTATAAGAAATAATAAACTATATTGTTTTGATATGACGCTTAGTCATCGAATTTTTTAGGAAGATACAGAACTAACAAACCTTCGCGTAAATGTGCTGTAGCTTCATCTCGTAAAATTTCTTCAGGTAGTCCAATGCTCCGCTGCACTAAACCTGTAGAACGCTCACTCATAACAGCATCTTTTTTACGCTTCGCAACAGTGTCTCGAACATTTGGGTCAACAAATGATTCCCGAATACCCGCAACTGTCACTTCTCTGCCCTGAATGGCTATCTCAAGGTTATCTTGCGATACACCTGGTAGTTCCATAACAAGGGTATAACTATTACCTTCATCAACCAAATCAACTTTAGGCACATCATGCCCTAATTGCTGACTCAGCTTGGTAACTTTTTCGCGTAATGCCAAGATTTCGTGTAAATCTCGCAGTGTTTCATCATCTTTGGTCGGTATCTCTTTTTTCTCTAGATCCATAATATTTTCACACTTCTATATGCATTAACTTATTATCTACCTCTAGTTTAGCATGATTTGGCTAAAAATGTGAGTCTTTGAGCGTCAAACAATATGGTTAAGTCATATCATTGATATAGATACTAAATAGCAATCCAGTTTTTATAACTCAAGACCACCATACACTTTCTCAAATACAATTTTGATTTTGCAAGATAGCACTATGCCCATCGCCTTTAACTTTCTACCCACTAACTATCCTCACTAAAACTTTGAAGAATACTCCTACAACATGTCCAAGGAAGCCCGCGCCTCCTGTTATGACTACTCGCATGATTGAGTACAACCTGTTTCTATATTAGTAATTTTTTTAACCTTTGAATACAATCAAAAAATTCTATTGATATGTTGCAGTAACTTGTGTTTCTCCAATAATTGTAAAAGTACAGGTTGCTGACGTCTGCCCTTCAGTACAAACCACACCTGACCAACCTTGAAAGTTAGGTGCACCATCAGCATATAAGGTGACTACTGATCCTCTAACTTCAAGTGACTTACAAGATGGTCCCAATGACGGTTGACACCATAGTGTTGCATCATCATTTGTGATTATAGGGTCAAGGTTCATCGGATCAACAATCGTTATATGTAAATCAACGAGTTCTGTAAAATTCAAAGTTATATCTGTTACTGGTTGCATAGTGAAAGTACATTTATTTGTTGTTTGTCCTTCAGAACAGGTTACCCCAGACCAGGAAGAAAATCCTTTAATAGAATCTGAAAATGTACTAGTTTCCTCAATGACAAGTCCGATTTCGGCGTTAGTTACCAAAATATCTTCACACTGTCCATTAGATGCCAAAAAGTCGCTATCACAGTGAATATTTGGAACATAAACATTTGGATCACGAACTGCTGGAATTGGAACCTTTACAGTAAACTTATCTGTGGTTGACCCATTTTGTCTTATTGTTAGTTTGGCATAGTTATAGGTGGCGGTGATATTTAGGTGTTCAGTTATGACAAAGGTACAGAGATTTGCTTGCTGTCCCTCGTTACATGTAACACCTGACCACCCACCGAAAGAACTTGAGGCTGTAGAACCTTCAGTTTGTAGAGTAACTGTTGAACCTGGAGCGTAATAACTTATACAAGTTAAATCAAATCCATCTCGACACTGAATATAATTAGTATTACTGTTTATTTGGTTAACTGAGTGTGACTTACTTAAATCTGCAATAGTTACAGAAAGTTTAGGTACTGCTTGATAGTGTGCTACTGCATCTGTATCGCTTGTTAGTGCAAATGTACACTCTTTTGATTCTTGCCCTTGTGTGCAGGTAACGCCAGACCATCTTTCAAACACATGACTTCCAGAATCTTCTGTAATTAGCGAAGGAGTTTGAGCAGCATACACTGTGGTACTGCATACTACCGAATTAATAGATGAGTCTCTGCCACAAGCAATTTCAGGGGAAATATTTACTGATTGCATATAAATAATACCGTTAGGATCAGAAACATAGCCAGCTTCATCAGAAAATCGTACAGATAATGTTATTGATTCTGACGGCTGAACATCTTCATCATTAAGGTAATTAGTTAGCAGTGGCATAATCCATTCTGTTAGATCAGGATCTGCATCAGTTGTTGTTAAGCCTGTTGAAATGTTTGTTCCGGAGCTATAATCAGAATTCATCTCCAAATTGCTAGGTGTAGTTTTCAAACACGACACTAAACCTATCAGTAAAATAGAACATGAAAATATTTTTAGAATATTATTTAATTGTGACTGCAACGTAATCATACCTCCTAGAGCTAAATAAAGTATACTATATAAATAGTTAGGAGGCAAAGAAGACTTGTTGTAGATATGAAGTTAATTTTAATGGCTAATTTTGAAAGCTTAGCAAGATTAGTCTTTGATTTTTGTAGGATGGCGCTATGCCCATCACTTTAAGACTTTACAAATCATCGTCTATAAAGCTTTGAATAATACCTTTAATAGACTCATCCGCCACAAAACCCAACCCCGTAGCCCTAAACGTATTAAACAAACTAGGCCACGACCCAACAATCCCCTGAATAAAAGGATCATGCTCCCATCCTATCTGCTGAACAGTAGCCTCACCAGCTATATCTCGCAGACCATCAACCATTTCTTGGACTGATACCGTTATGCCCGGTAGCGACAGTGTGCGGTATGCGCCTAATGTTTCAGCAGACAAATCTAAAGCTTGCAACGTACTGCGGATAGCTTGTCTTGGTGAAAGTATCCAGAGTTTGGTATCTGGGTCGACAGGA
>JAULCF010839012.1:0-19122 GCA_032361265.1 Devaleraea mollis | reverse complement strand
GGACGGTAACCGGATCAAGAGAAGAGCTGAAAAGACCATGAGCACGAAAGCGTCTAAGTTCCGCAAAACAAAGTAAACAAACATTTGCATTATAATATTATCACACTTTTCTTTGCGCCCAAAGGGTTAACCTAGCTATAGGTAGGGCGATGCGGGTACCAGAATAATATTCGGAAAGACAAGTGTAATCTATCCGAGTTTGTTTAACACCAAATGTTTAGTCATAGCACTGCCCTCTTCCACATTTGGAGGTCGTTTTCAGAGAGCCGAAATCGAGCACTATCCTAGAGCGCTCGATATTGGCTCTCCAAAACCTCATCCAAGTGTGGAAGAGTGCGTATTAAAATATGAATATCATCTGATATTGAAGCTTTTAACAGTTGGTCTTACCCTCAGGGCAAGACCGATTGTTAAAAGCTAATCAATATTTCACATTCCAATAAATCGATCGCCAACATTTGAAATGCAATATTGTCGAGGCTTTGACCCGCACAGTTTAGTGACGCAAAAATTATTTAAAAGGCAAGCAAAGAGTCCTTGATGCACGTGCTTTACTGACTTTCTGGTCGCCTTTCAACTATTTTTCAATGGGACTCAGTCACGTAATCGTCACTTCTATTAAAGTTTCATGAATCTTTGTGATGCATGGTCACAAAAGCATAAGCGTCTGATCGAAATATAATTTTAAAGTAACACACCGTGCGTAACGCCCGCCTCACAAGCATGCATATGCCGTATGAGCGATAATGGAGCATGGATCCCTACACAGTCGCACCCTCTGTTCTAGGATGCGAAGACTTGTGAAAATGAGCCGGCTAAGCGATCGGCGGCGCTCGTAAGTCCAACCTCTTTCAGCCGTCGATAACCTCCTCGGTGCGCTCAGCAGCGGTGATTTTGTCGTAGGTCAGGTCTTGCTGGAAAAGGCACAGCGCAATCCGGATGGCGATCTTGGACGACTTGATACTCTTCCCGTACACGAGAACGTTACCGGAGGAGCCGGTGATTGCGGTGGAGCACACTTTGAGAGTCGTCGACTCGCCGCACCCGTTGGGGCCGAGGATAGAGAGAACCTATTTGCGCGGCACAGAAAGGTTGAGGACGTCGATAGCGTGGAGTCTGCCGCTCTTCTTTATCACGTTCTTGATGACGAGGGGCGATGGTCTCCGGCGCCAGAGGCGTTCGCTCTTCGCACGCTCTTCACCAGCGCGTCCTCTCGACCGTCGTAGTAGGTCATGTCTTCGCTGTCGACGGCGAGGTTGGCGACGATGTCTGCCTGGAGGTCGCTGGCGGAGGAGGATTAGTCTACGGCGAGCTTCTCGACGTTATAACCGCGGGAGACGAGGGCCTACTTGTCCGCGCCGATGACTCAGTAGGCGGGCGACAAGAGGTAGAGGGGCGAGAGGCCGACGCCCTTGGGGGTAGAGACGATGCTGTCAAAGTACATGGCGGTGAGGAGGGCGACAATGCCTGAGCAGAAAATCCAGAGCCAGCAGTCTGTGACGGGGAATGTGTCTGTGTAGGAGGAGGCATCGGCGAAAGTCATGCCGAAGCATGTGGCGGCGCGCTGGGCGATGTCTTGGATCGCCTTTGCGAATCCGGCTCCTTGACAGCCCTAGCCTCCGCCTGTCGAGTTTGCTTCGCAGCAGTCCTCCCAGTCAGCCTCGTCGCAACCCTCGTCGCTACTCACGACGCCACCCTCGACGTCGGCATCATGGCCGGCCAAGTGGTCACCCGAATTGCCGTCCTCTCTCTACGTCTGCGAAGCTTACGAGATGGCGTCCGTGTGGCTTCGTCGTCGCCAAAAAACAAGCGGTAGGGCTGCAATGACGACCGCGCTTCGGAGTGAGGAGTTCGATGGGTGGAATGTGTTGTTTGGTTGGCATCTACTAAAGGCCTCCATGGCAAGCTAAATAGACCATCAAACCCAAACCGCGTATCCAATTTTCTACAATTGAGCAAACGTGGCCGCTTCGTTGTCAACCACAAATATCAATTACTTTTTTGCAATTCGGGCGGCGTTACTACTGTACTGTACATTACAGCGCGTATCTCACCTGTCGCGCGACACGCAATTTGACTGCGTGATCATTCAAAAGTTAACGCAATAACAACATAACCTTAAAATATGATATACTGCCGTAACAGTTTTCTTAGCAAATACTACTGATTGTCACTCTGACCAGCGTGACAGTGCATTAGTGCTGTCAGCTGACTGGTCATCATTTCGTCCCGTTTCACCGCTTACACAAAAAAATACCGAAACGGCACATCGAAAGCCATTCGTGTAACTCATCAGAGGGCTCAGGAAATACGGGGCGAGTTTTATCACACAGTGTAAACTGTTCCCAATTTACATATCGCATGATATCCCTGCGCCGATATGAAATATCTGTTCACAAACACATACTGACACTTTGTCAGCTTTTTACATACTATTTGTGTCACCGTGTCATAAACTTAAATGTATGAGGTCGATTTACAGAATAATATCTACTGTCAGCTCAATTTTTCACGGCAAGTTTTACGGCACTGCCGGGGATTTTTCCGCCTATCCGCGGAAACATCCATGGATACTTATATAGTAGTATCCGTGAATTATAGAGGTGTACTAGGAGTTTGGATTTTCAGAGCTGGGATGGGATCTTAAGAGCTACGCTACAAATACAGTACGCGTATGCTGTGCGCGTGCTTGCGCACCAAAGATTGTGAGGCAGAGAATAACCTAACTAATTGGGTGGACTATGGGGGAAGAGTCGATGTGGGAAGTAAACTCACTTCGTAATTATGATGAGCACCGGGCAGAGAGGGCACGCGCTCGGAAAGGGAGATGTAAAGAGAGTGAGTAGGTCTAGTACTAAGTCACGGCAAGTGGGTTGGTGCACCCAGAAGGAAGATGCGGCAGTGTTGACGTCGGCACCCATCTCCTCCTGAGGCCCAAGGTGAGTACGTAATGTACTCACCCGAGTTTATTGTTTGGCTTTCGAATTTGGCGCTCATGGCACTGTCTATAAGTAAGATATGAGAACGCCTGAAACTCGGTCGTTTTTTCCGCGATGACGGCGAATGATGCACGGCACGTGAGCTGATGTGGCAGTGATGTCATTGATGACATCACTGTAATCAAAACGCTTGGGCGTGCTAATACGTTACGTATACATCAGTGCCTCCAGCTACTGTAGCTATGCTTAGTGAAGCGCTAGTCTGGAGCTAGCGACACTGTGAGGTTAGTGTTAGAAGCACTAGTCACAGCTCTCAGGGTTAAGTCCATTTTGCAGTTGTCTGACAAGCTTGCTCAAACACTGTGGCACAAACTTTGCGGTTTGTAGGTGTTGACTCAGCCGTAGCGGTGATGGGCTCAATACACACGTGTGGTTGCACACGCGTGTGCACACGTGCGTCCACACGTGCCCTCAAATGAACCTTCTTCGTTTCAAACGTGTGCACGCATGCGTGTTGGCTACTGTCAGCCACTGTCAGCAGGTTGGACTGTATCATAAAGGCAGACGCCGGGCCCGGCTATGAGGCAAGTCCACCACGAGGGGTGTTCGGGAGACGCTCGAGATGAGCGGCGGCACCAGGCGCGAGGGACGAGCTTCCACGTTGTGAGGCGCTTCTCCGGCTGCCGACGACCGCTACTGTAGCCACTTAAATTAAAAATTCTGGCGGTCGTCGCAGTTGTCTCTGCGCCACCTCTGCGTCGCGTTGGACACTCTTTACGTGCCCCTCCGCCTAGCGCGAGTGCGGTGTATCAATCTCGTCTGCACTTTCGGGTGGCGTTTGTTTGAAATCTGAACCGCCACTGCCACAGAAGGGCATTGCCACACTATAGACTTTAATACGGTAGTATATGGTAGGAGCAATTGCGCATGGTGTAATAAGTTCCAATGTGATTTTCGCTCACAACTTTTACTATGATAAGTTAGGACCACACGCCAAGCCAACGTGTGGTTCGAAAACACGCGTGTGCACACGTGTGGTCACACGTGCCCTCAAATGACGCACTTCCAAACCACACGTGTAGTTTAAACCTCTAGTTGACTGACCTTTTTGCCGTTCACCACTTTGTTGCAGGTGGGACCTCTGGTGTACTAGCAGGTGATCACTCCCGCTAGACATTTGGCTGCGGTTTACGCTTGTCACACTAAAAGATTAGGTGTGCAAGGAAGTAAAAGACTCCGCTTCGTTGTAGCAGACACTTTCGCCAACACTCTGTCGACCTGTCAAATGATCCAGAGTTGTTGGCTCGCGTTATTGAAACGCGTTGTAGATTGTCGTGGAAATCATACCTCGAATATACTTGAATATTCGGGCACTTTCTTGCCCTTTGGGAAGTCTTGAAGTGCTTTAGAACATTCTAGCGAGAATGCTAAGGCTACTACATAAATATATTATGCACGCTGTTCGCCAGCCTTCTTGAGGAAAGTTTGGAATTGATTGAGTGCGGAGGTGGTCCAGGAGTTCTTCTCAGTGGAATTAAAACATTCTAGGAGCCGGACCGGTACATCCGCAGTGAGGACTTTGAGCTCTGCCCATGTGTCCTCACCCGGGAATCCGACCCAGCTTATCAACACTTCAAATTTTCGACGGGTTGACCGTCGCACTTCCTTAAATGACTCTACTAGGTAGAGGGAGTTTTGTTGGTAGGTGAGGTGCTCTTTGAGCTCCTCAGTGACATCCAGTGTGGCTGAGTTATAAAACTTCGGGCGCGACACATGGATGTCCCTTACCTTGCCGTCCACTAGATTTTGAATTTTAGCAACAAGAGGCGCAGTAAAGCCTAGCGCTCTTGCTGGCGCAATCCTTGTGGCTGTGAGCTTATTCACCTTTTGTAGTTGAGGGCACCCAATAAGGACGAAATTACCGACATCAAAATTAATGGCGGTGACATTTGTCGCCTTACTGTACCGCTCAATCTTTGCAGGTCTCTTTAATTGAGAGGCTGCAGATACACGCCGATGCATCTCGTGGATGGCATTGTGGATTTTCTCAAATTCGATCAACTGTGCCGCCTTGGCGAGGGACAGAGTTTTTAGCTCTGTACTCGCCGTGTCGGCCGGGAACAGATCCGCCAATGGGTCATTGGCGGCAGCATTGTGAATGCTTTGGTCGGGGCGTGCTCCTTGCCAAGCTTGGAGTTCTTGGAATTGTTCAAAGCACTTTGAATAATGTTAGTATATTTTGACAAGACTTTTCGCCCAAGATTTCTTTTGGATAGCAGCGCCCTACAGGTGCGGATAGTCTCGCGGCACAACACTTCAACCGTCCCTTTGATTTGAGCATGGTAGGCTGAGGTGAAGTGGTGCCTCGTGCCGAGTGCAGCCGCGAGCTTTGCCATCACTTCGTTTTTGGAGTGATTGCCTTGGTCTGAGACCCATGTCTTAGGGCTCCGAAGTTGGTGATCCAATCCTTCAGAGCTTCTACTGCACTTTCTGTGTCACAGTTTCGGGTTTTGACCAGCCAAACAAAACTGCTAAGGTCATCCTTAAGGATAAGGATGTACTTACAGTTTTGTTCGCCCTCTGACATGTAGAGGTAATCGAAATGCAGGATTTCGTTAGGACTGCTCGCGTGCAGCGTGTGAGCTTGCTCGCGAGTAACTCGGATTTGTCCTTTTGTCGATTGACAGTGCAAGCATTTGTTGACACATGTATTGATGTCATCGGAGATGCCTGTCCACGTGAATTTGTTCTTCACGTGGTTAGATGTGAAGGCTTGGCCTCTGTGTCCTGCCGGGCCGGAGGGATCATGATCAGTAAATCTATTTTTATTTGTGTCGCCGTTTTTAGTATATAGATTTTTCCATCTCGAAGCAGGAAACTATGAGATGCCTTGCTGTCGATGGTGAGAACGGTTGCCTAGGCTGATAACATAGCTTTTTGAGCTTCTTTGATCTTGCCAAGATCTCGTCTTTATCAAACGTCTGGGAGTTTACGTCCGATAGTGGCACGTAGAGTCTGCTCACTTTAGAAGTAGAGCCTCAGCCTGTCATAAGATATTGGAAGTAGTTGAAATCCGCAGGCAAATGGCTCACTACATACTCGAACTGAGAGAGTATGAGTGCCCAGCGCTGTATCTTAGACGCCAAATATGCAGGCATATTGGGGTGACTCTTCAAAGGGTTGAAGATAAAAAAGAGGTTGCGGTGATCTGTGTAGATGCTTGTATCTGCGCAAGCGGTGTAGTAGTCCGTTTGCGCCGATGGAGTAGACCATAGCGAACGCTTCCTTCTCAAAGATCGACCATCTTTGCATGGCGCCGGTGAAGGCGCCACTAACAAAAGCTAGTGGTTCATGGAGGTTGCTCTAATTTAAGCTTAGCCGCATCCTCCTATGAGATTTTCGTGAGAATACCCGCCCAGTAATGTTCCGAGGCGTCGGTGTTCATGCACAACCTCTTTGCCATATCCAAGTGGCTCAGCGTGACGCGCTCAGAGATGAACTGCTTGAGGTCCTCAAAGAGCTTGTAAATCTCTGGGGTCCAAATGTCAGACCCCAGATTCATCTTCTCTAGCGCATTCTTCTTAGAACCATGCCCTTTTTTTAATGTTAACAGCAGGGCTTTTAACAGACTAAAGTTCTTGATGTACTCCGGGATACCCTTGCGCATCCAATTTATCGCGCAGATAAATGTTTGGAGGTCTCCGGCCGTCTCAGGCCTTTGCATGGAGAGTAATTCGTCGATACGGCGGGGATAAAGCGTGATTCCTGCCGCCGTAACGATTCGGCCGCACCACTTTGCCTTTTGTGTTACGAGAGAGCACTTACCCGGGCTGAGGGTGAAGTTCCAAGCTCGGCACAGCCCAAGGAAGTTTTTAATCAATTCTATGTGCTCGGCGAAAGTGGTCGCGTGGAGGAGTCAGTCGTCTAGCCACTAGCAATATCCTCAAAGGCTTCCGTGGCTCCCACTTGCATGCAATTTGCAAATGAATGCCAGAATATTTCGCACCTTGGAGGGAGCGGAGCGGCTCATACAAGATATGAGAGTCCGCTCCTCTGAGGGTATGTTTGTGCCTGCCCTCTGGATTTATGCTTACTTAGAAGTAAGCATGGGTCATATCCGTTTGTGCGAAGAGGTGAAACTTCTTCACTTGAGGAGCATTGTCTCCATATTAGGCATACTATGCCTCATATGGAGACAATGCTCGTCGTGTGGCCTAGTAGGCCTATCGTCCTTGATCGTTGCATTTTTATCGGTCAAAGGTCCACCGTCATGTGCTGCATGGCCGGTGGAGCCTTAGGGACGAGGAGTGGGGCGGATACCCATTCTGAGCTGCGACTGGGGCGGACGAGGTTTTCACCTTCAAGTCCTGCGCACGTATCCGACAAAATAACTTGTTTTTGTGACGGATATCGGCGCGCCCTGCTTTGCACTGGCGTCAATCCTTCCTTTAGAGGAATGCGAATGGGGTCTTTGTTGCAGGGCGGTCTACCAGTTAGCTTTGAAGAAAAGACTGAAAGGTATTCCTTTATAAGGTAATCTATTTGTTCCTCAGAGTTAATATGGATCTGCTTTCGATAAAAAGCATCAGATCTTTAGCTTTTGATTGCATCATAGGCCCTTTCTTCGTAGAAGAAATTAGAGCATCTTACTCCTTAGGGTCTACCTGACCTAGAGTTAAGCAGGGGGCTTCATCCTCTAATGGGTCTGCATCATCAAGAGGTGCACGCGGATCCATCTGGATGGGGACGTAATCGCAGGGCCCATTCGCAGAGTGCATCCGACGCACAATTGATACGCCTTGAACTACATCTTTGGGATCGAAGTTCAGACCATCGAGTTTTGGCCTTGTTCAGCCAGATGCGAGCTGATATTACAGCCAACTCCATCTGTGAATGGCAGGCCGAGTATAATTTTGTCAGCAACCTTCAGCTGTAGTTAGCCGCAAGGCAGATAATGTGACTATCTCCTTGGATGTAGCTATTGCCGTACCGAACGGGACTTTCATTGTGAAGGGTGTTGCTGCATGCTTAACTTTGTAAGAAATGCCGGCTGTTTCAAACACCTCGAGGTGTTTGCGGCCAAGCAGATATACGTCCGAGCCTGTATAAATAATACATCGCGCATAAGCGCCGTAAATGTGTTGCTTAGATGAAAGCTGGCTTGCAGCCGTTGTCTCTTTGTGGACTGGGTTTTCATTGTGAAAACATTTTGCAATAAATTTGCCTTTGTCATGACTAAGGTTTTAAGATTTTTACTACTCAAGCCCTCTTTACGAGTGCTTGAGTAGGGACGCTTACGTACTCGTGCCACGATTCTCGCGGGAAATGCGTGCGCCGAGGGCTCTTAAAGGTCCATTGCATCGTCGACTTCTTTGTTGAAGTCGACCGAACTCTGTTGTTCGTGCTCCAAGTCCATGGGCTCTTTGCGAGGACCACCGAACTTGGGCGTGATTTGCCCGTGATCCACGTCTATGGGCTGTTTTCGAGGACCATAAAATTTAGGCGTGGTTTGCCCGTGCTCCAAGTCCATGGGCTCTTTTAGAGCTCCATCGAACTTGGGCACGACTACACTTCTGTTGCAAGCAAGGTAGTAGGCAGCAGAGCGGGGGCCCTCTGTGTTTTTACGAGCATGCTTGGCATGATTGTCCCACTGATTCTGTTGAGACCGCTCCTCCGCCTCGGTTCAGTAGCCCCAGATGTAAGCGAAGTCATCGCCATACGGGGCGTTCGGAAAGTCGCAGAAGAAATGGTTCTGGCCCGCGCCAGTGTCCTTTCTGATACACATGGGTGGCTCAGCTGGATCGAGACCTTGGCGGCGGTGGTATTTGTACTGCGATCTGGCATCGTGCGGGTCCAGGCCCACCATCTCTAGCATGGAGTCGCGGCGCCAGTCAGAAATCTTGTACTGTACTTTGCGCCTCTGGAGTTCCTCGCCTGTGATCCTGGGCACACGGGTGCCTCCTTGGGCGGCTCCTCGGCCTCGTTTGGCTCCTCGGCCTCCTCGGCCAAAATGTGCGTGCAGGCCTCTGCCTGAGCCACGGCTGCGTCCTGAGTCCGGGTACTGGGGGCGGGAATGGCGTTGTTGCCACGCAGGCGTAGGCATGCCGCGTCCTGGTCCTCTTCCAGCTGGCGGCTCAACCTTCTGGCGTCCACCACGGTATCGTCCTCTTTGCTGAGGGTAGGAGTTCCCGCGGCCTCGACACATGTCCTTGAAAGGCGACATGGCCGCGTCCTTGTGACATGTGATGGGCATCTCTACCGGCGACGCTGCCATCAACAGCCTGGTCACTGGATTCATTCGGCTTGCCCTTATCATCCATGTCGTCGGCCTCATTTCGCAAAACATCACACCACTTTTCAAAATCGTCTTTAATTGGCAGCTCATCGGCACTGCCCTTGAGTAGCCGCTCACGTAGGACGATGTCCGTGATTACCTCTTTGCTGAGATAGTTGATGAGGTCCGAATTCCCGCCACTTTTTGAGAGTTGGTCGGCGAATTCGCCTTTATCACGGAACGCGAGGAGCGTAGCCGTGACGAGCTTGTCCACCGCGTTGCGGCAGGTGGCCCGTACGTTTTAGAAGACCTTGTGCTAGCGCAGGAATGGAGAGGGGCGCTTCGGATTCTTCTTCTTGCAGAAGGATAGGTACATCTTAAACAAATCCTCATCATCGATCTCTGCGGGTCCATTTCTCACCGGACGCTTTCTTGTAGCACCTGCTCAGCAAATAAGACTCCAGCCATGTTGCAGACATAGTGGCCTTGAAATTGGGCGGTTTCGGCCGCTGGTACTCCTACCACCGCTGGTGTCGGACACGATGGTAGGCCCTGTACTTTTGTATCAGGCGCAAAGGGTTATCGCAGTCTGTGAGGTCGGTTTTTTTGGTGCATCGTCAGTTCTCGTACTGACGAGAATATCCTTCTGTAGAGGTACAGAGGGGAGGTGGGTGGGTGCCGCCGTCTCATTGTGGACGGTCGGCGCCGCCGTCTCATTGTGGACGGTCGAAGTGGTCGCCACTGTGGGCTGGGCAAGCGGATGTTCGTAACCTTTCAGCAAATTCCCTTTAACTGCCCAAGGCCGTAGGCTTTTCTCTCTGCTTCATCTCGGATTCCTTGCATAAACTTAAAAAACGGATTTTTCGGCCACGCTTCTTTTCCGTCTCTGTGACAGGTGACAGGAAGCGTAGGCGCGGGGGATACAATTTGTGGAGGCGGGGATTCGGTAGGGGCGGGCAAGGGGGGTCATCTGGCAAAAACATCTTAGTAGCTTCGCGAACCAGCTTCTGGCGCAGCACTTTGTTGAGCTGCGCGTCACAGGTGTTCTGGGACAGATCCAGGTGGTATCCCCATAGCACCTTGAGGCGCATGTCGTCGTACACTCTCGTCGGGTCCTCGGCGCTTAGCTCTCGAACAGCTCTGATAAAGAAAACCATATTGTCCAAATCTCGGGCATCGTAGTCGGCCTGCTCATCTGTCTCAATATCATCTCTCAGCATCTGCTTGGCAATTTTTCTTCTTCAAAAGCGGCCTCTGCTTTTCCTCGACCCATAATATAGACTTTTTTGTCCGATCGTCGCTGCTTGGCAGCGGCATTCATCTCGGATTTCTGCTTCTCGGCTGCTGAGTCGAACCCGGCAATAGGCTGCGGTGCCTGCTTGGAGAATCTTCCCTGACGGCGAGGAGTCTTCAACTCCTGGTGAAGGTTGCGTGCGGTCGTGGGGGTAGCGACCTCGGGTGACGCTGGCGTTGGATATCATTTGTAAAAACCTCATCGACGTAGGAGGCTTCCTCTTTGTAGAGGGCGCCTTTGTCGTTAGAGAAGTCCTATTTGTTGAGGGCGTCTTCCTCGTCGTCTGCGACGTCCTCTTTGCCGAGAGTGTCGTTGTTGGCAGCCTCTTTGTTGAAACATCCGCTTCGATTCTTGCGCTTCTCGGCCAGATCGGCGAAGGCGTTTTTTGTTCTCGTCCTTTTTCTGCTTCGCGGTGCGCTTGGCCTCTAGCTTTGCCACCCGGTTTTCCTCTTGTTTCCGGGTAGTCTCGGCTGCTGCTGCTTGATCTTGCGTGGTGCATAGTTTCGCCCGCTCTGACATCGGCTTCGGAGTCGTGCTCGAGGAGGAGGTGTCTTTTTCGCGCGCTTGTTAGCGCGGGGCGTCTCCTTTGCCATTATTTCGCCCTACTCTCTTTGTCGAGGCGTACGGGGTGGGTGCTGAGTTCTCGTTGTCTCTTTGTCGAGCAAGTCCGTGCCCCTCTGACGGATCTTTTGATATCTGGAAGAACTCCTTATTCGAATTGATGAGCGTCGGACAGAGTACTACTCCTGAGCACGTGCCTAGTAGGCACGTGATCAGAAAAGGAGAGAAAGAGAGTGTGTGTGAGTGTTGCGCTAAGTCACTGAAAGGGAGTTGGTGCGCCCAGGAGGATGGTGCGTCAGTGTTGACGTCGGTACCCATCTCCTCCTGAGGCCCAAGGTGAGTACGTCATGTACTCAGCCGAGATTGTTGTTTGGCGGTTGATTACAGCCCTCATAGCACTGTCTATGAGTAAGTTATGAGACCTCCTGAAACTCGGTCCTTTTGCGCGATCACAGCGAATGATGCAGGGCACGTGAGCTGATGTGGACAGTGTTGTCATTGATGACATCACTGTAAGCAAAATGCTTGGGCGTGCTAACACGTTACCTGTACATCATACTCTTCAGAATACTCCAGCTTATCATACGTATAGTATGATAATCCTATCTTCGAGGAGAGTTGATCACGAAATTGGTGATCTTTACTCACAGAGGAGTAAGTTACTCGACCATTTTCGTAAAAAACAGCGTTTTGTCTCCACGCGTGGAGTATTTTTCCAGTAAAGTAGGTTGGAATTGGAATTTCAACCGCGCACGTGTGCACTCGTGTGCATACGTGAGGAGTAGAAATGTACTCGAGTAAACTCGCTCAGATTTCGGTCGGAGTAGGTATACCTACTATAGCAGGTAGTAAGTGGCGGCGAGTGGAGTAGGCAGGCGGTAGTAGGTTCGAAATTTGACTGACCACTTTGACCACTGGCTCCTCCTCCATTTACTCGTGTATTTAAAAGGAAACAATCAGGGTGTGACCTTGACTTACCAAACCCTGATTGTTTCCTCTTAAATACACGGGTAAATGGAGGAGGAGCCAGTGCCTTAACGATTCAATCATACTGTACCGTCTTTCCCAAAGTGCCAAACAGGACAAAAAAGCGGGATCGGCTGCGCCCTTTCTCCGCGCCGATCTCCCCCAGAGGCAATGAGAACCGTCGGCGACTAGAAGAATGTTGTGGGAAACAATGGGCGCAGAGGAACGCGCTTCGAATCACCGCCAGGGACCCCCGGAAACCATCCCAACGCGCTAGGTGCAGCCATGTCGGGTGTTCAATCCGGTGGCAGCGCCCGCGCTGAGGACAGCGCCCGCGCAACGGCGGCGCTGACAGCGGCGCAGTACGCAGCGCCGCTCGCGGCGGAGGCGGAGCAGGCGGAAGTGGCCGAGTCATCGGACGGGGCGGAACGGCAGGACGTGCTGGCGGAGGACGCGGCAACGGACGTGGCGGCAGTGGAACTCACCCCGATGGCGCCCGAAACATCTTCTCGCAGGAGTTCGCGGCTCTTCGGCAGGAAGCGGCCAATCGCAAGTGCGAGCTTGCTCTCGCGGCCGAGAAAGGAGCCGAGGAAAAGCGCGCTGCAGCGAATATTAAGGCCGAAGCAGTCGACGCTACTCGCGCTCGCCGTATTGCGGCAGTCGAAGCCCACGAGCGCGTTGTCCCCTTCGCCGTCTAAAGCCGCGCGACCTTTCTAAACCGAGCCGAAGGCGCAGTCCTATACCTCGCGCGCGAGAAGTCCCCAACAAGGAAGCGGCTGACCCTCTGCGCGCCCTCTATGTCGCTACTGTAACGAAGTCAGTCCACCACATCATCCTCGGCGCTGCGCTCCCCTCCCATCGCATATGGTTCGCGTAATATCTCGGATACCGCGGCACCAGCGGCGAATTCCTCTCTTTCGGGCCGCATGCCAGTGTAGTTTCCCTTCTTCACGCTAAAGTTTCTGGCCACTGCGACGATTTTGAGCTCTTGAGAAGCAACAACCTCCTCATCTCTGATGTCTTCCCTGGCGGCTACAGCGTCATAATCTTCGACACCGTCATCGAGTGCAAGCTCCGCGACACCATCGGAGAACTCGGCCGCCGCCGTGACGACTTCCAGTTCTCTTAGTCTCTCCGAGGACGCAGACCTGCGTGTATGGCGCCTCGAAGTCCTTGTGGCCGACTTTGAGAGCTCCGACGGCAACATTGGCCGCGCCGACTTCCTCGACGCCCGCCGCGCCCGCACCGTTGCTCTCAAGCGGTTCTCCGTCGCCCTGCGCCTCTTCCATGGCGTTAGCTCTGCCTGAGACGCCGGAGACCTCACGCGCGCCGCTGCGGACGCAGCCGCTCTCGCCGCTGCGGAAACCGTGGACGAAGCTGCAGCTTCCAAGGCAGCCGAGACCGCTGCTGTCATCCCTCCTCACAGCTGCGACATCGAACCCAATGCGCCTGCGCCCATCAGAACTCCTTTCCCCACTGGCGTAGCTCCTGCCACTCTCGCGGGCCCAACTTGATGGCGCGGCGGTCAGCGCGGCCGTCGTTCCCGACCAGACGCCATCCGAGGCACGATCCGCCTCTGTTTCCGCCGTAAAAGCTTCTGCGATGCCACCGCTGCAGCCGAGGCCTTCCGCTCCGTCCAACGCTCCGAGTCCCACGCTGCTCGCTCAACGCTCACGATCAGCACGGACAATGTCGCTGGCCGAACAGCTGCTGCCCTCGTCGACATCGGCCAGGCCCTCCCCAACTCGTTCTCGGCACGCCTGTGTCCGCTTCACAACCTCGGACTCTGGCGCGATCACCCCCGAGCAGTCGGCCCGAGCCGAAGAGGACGCCTGCGCATATTTCGCCACTGCCGCTGGCGCCGAATGGATACACTTTCCCTCCCCACGCGCCTGGCAAGGCCTCTTAGTGGCTCCTCTGCAGCAAGCAGGGCGACGCTGGATCGCCGCTCCAGTCGGATCTGCCTGGAACGCTACCGGGAACGAAGAATTCTGGTACAGGGAGGTTATCGACCGATAACAACGCGGGTGCCTCGACGCCATGTCGGACTCTTCTAAATACTCTGAGCTGCGCGTTGTTTCCGCTACTCGTCCACCTACCGCGCCTGCTCCCTTCCAGAACTGGCCCTCCCGTGCCTTCATCTCGCTGCCTCACGCCGATCATGCTTGCCTAAGCACGCTGTGGGATACTTCTGCGGAGAAGTTCCGCGCGCTGGCGCTTGCACCGATCACGACGAGGGAGATTACGAAGGCTTATTGAAACACTGATCACGCTTTTACTGCCCCTCTATCAACTGCGCCTAACCCTATGCTTCCAGAGCCTAGTCTCCCTTTGCAGCCTCCTACGCACTCCTCATTCCCCCTGTACAACTCTGAACACCGAATCTTCCGTCCTTCCGACCGTATCTGCCGCCTCAGGACACTGTTCTAGCCCTTCATTAATCTTTAACGTCAAAACTTTCTGCTCCGCGCACGCCCGGCCGGGGTTGCGCGTCGAATCCTTGGGGTCGGCGCAGCCAGTGATATCCGCTGCGCCGTCGGTTGACTTGGGAGCTGCTGCTTTACGTCCGGGTAGCGCGATCTTCGGCCGCCCTGCCCACTGGTGACACCAGAAACCTACCTCCGACTTTTGTATCCCTCCCGCGAAGCGCGGCCGGAACTTGTGCTTGCCCATGGGGATGAATCGGGTAAATTCTGAGTATCCTTCTGGTGCAGAGGAGATTTTTTCTCTTAGCGTGGTTGATGAAGAGATGTGCCATGTGCCCGGCGCTGATGGTCAACAAGACCAAGACCAAGATCAAGACCAAGGCCAAATCAAGATCAAGACCAAGGCCAACCTCAAACCCCACCACCACAACACCCTTCACCGCCTGCGCTGTCGCCGAAAACTCTCTCACAGCCACCTGTCAAGAGACCGGGCGGAAGAGTGCCTCACCTCCTCGGCGAGTACGCATGCCAACCTTGATCCTGGTCTAACTGTGCGGAAGAGCAACAGGTGAGTTGCTTTTCCGCAGGGGAATCGCGCCGAACGCCATAGACCTTTCCACATGGCGTTCGCATGTCGTCTTTTACTTTGAATTTATGTACACGCGTCTGCGCGCACCTTCCAACGCTCTCGCGGTGGGTTCCACTTTACCCCCGCTTCCAACTTACCACATTTCCAGACGAATCGGCTGTCTTGAGAAAATGGCTGCCATCGCTGGCTGGATACTGCGCCGCGTGTGTCGCACTGCGCAAGCCAGCGCCTGGAGGCCTCCTCAAGACCCCATAGAGCGCCTTTGTCGTCTAGACTGCGAGCCTGGATCTTCTTTCCGCCCTAACGACTCGCCGACTTCTACCCTGTCAGTAAAAGACGACACACTCTACCCAAGGGGAAAGAAACGCCAGACCTCTCCCTTACACAACAACCATCCCTCGCATTCTGCAACTCCCACAGCTGGACCGCCTCGCCCAAGCCCTACTATAAAGGACATGGGCGATGCGTCGCCATCGCGAGGCCGCGTCTTCAGCTGAATCTTCACATCATGCCTAGAGACATACCACAGCCCCCTCAAATTCTACCTGCGTCGGTGTGTTGGTCACGCCCGTGCACACGGCGCCAACTAGCAGCAAGTCAACGACGCCGTTCAGAACCGAGAGCTCATTACTCTCGCAGTCGCGCGCCGCCTATACCAAAGCGAGGCCAGCAAGGCTTATGAGGTCTTGGAAACCGCTGCCCTCAGGGCACGCATAACTCGGGCCTGTGTCGGCGCCAATCTCGTACAACTCTGGCATGAGGCTGTTGACGCCGCAGCAGGCGAGAAGGACTGGCTCAAGAGCCATCCAGCTGCACTATCTTAGAAGAATCTTGCGGTTGCAATTGCTACAAAGCATCTTAAGCGAGCCCGCGGCCTCGCTCAAGACGCCCGGTACCGGCGCTCTCTCCGCCTCCTCATGCAGTCTTCTCCCGCTGACCTGGAAGATGAGCACTTCCATGCAGCGCTTCGTGTTCTGCATCCCACACGCGAGACTGTACATAAAATACCCCCTTCCTCGTTCCCGTCTGCCACAGTGCCCTCGAGGAATCTCCTCAAGAACTTCCCGTGCCGCATGGACGACCACTCTTACGCGGGTCTGGATGGCATGCCAATGCCGCATCTCAAGCTGCTCGTCCGGACCCAAACGGGCGAGAAAGCCGAAAATTCTGGCCTCGCGGCCCTCCACGGCTTCTTTTGTCCAATTTCCGAAGGCGGCCTCAGTGCTGAGGCCGCCAACTTCCATGCCTGGGATACACTGCTCGCATGCACGAAGCCCTAAATAACCGCCCCATTGAGATCTGCACGAATGCCCGCCACCTTTTTTCGTGCTTCCTCATGAAGCTTGCGCTTCCAGGCGCACGGGACAACTTCTCCCCGCATGTGATCTCAAAAGACGTGCCAGAAGGCACCGATGTGGCTATTAATGCCTCCCGCGGAACTCTGGGAATGTTTCCCTGGCATCCTGGCAGGGTAGCCATATTCATCGACGTCCTTAACGCGTTTTATGAGATCTACCGACAGCGCATACTCGAAGAGGCCGACCTCATGGATGGCCATCATCCACGCGACAGGTATCGCGCGCTACGTTCACATGGGGTATGGTTGTGCACCATGGCTCGTCGCCGGCCGCCGCATCATACAATAGAAGAAGGCTCACAGCAAGGCTATCTGCTCGGGATATTTTTGTTCTCCTTGGTACTGCATCCCATCATTGATGAGCTGCAGACCTAGTGCAAACTCGACTTCAATGTGTGGTGCGCGGACGACGGCAACCTGGTCGGACGCGTCCCGCAAATTTATGAGACAGCGCGCGTCCTCTGTAACAGCGGGGGCTCCCTCGGCTATCACCTTGAGGTCGACAAGTCGAAGCTTTGGTGGCCAATCGTCAATGTTTGCCTCCCCTACGACCTGTACTTCGAGTTTCTCGACGAGGACGTCCATGAGCTGTTCTGCCCGGCTGCACGCATGCACAGACTGTGTGCATGTGTGGTGCAAAGTGTTTAATCTTCCGTGCGACTCCCTACGAGCAGACGGCGCCCTTGCTTGATGTGTTTGACGCACAGCAGAAGATGTGAATCGACCGCCTTCTGCACGTCGCTGCAGACCTACCCGGCGAGTCCCTCGAGAAAGCATCGCTCAACTTGCTCGATGGGGGCCTTGGATAATTGCCTGCACTGGTCTTCGCAATACCAGTCGGCTCCAATATCGACACCGCGCATGCCTTCTACATGCAGTCGTATATGAAGGCATTGGCTGTGCCAATCAAAGCTTTCCTCAACTTCTGCTACGACTTATTCGACGCCGTTGCCACGGAGGGCGCGCTCATGCCTTCGCTCCTGTAGAACCCTGGAAATAATCAACAAACCATTTCCAGGGCCGTGCAGGAGCGGAGATCGGAACGCTTCTGTCCGCCAACCGAGATTTCCACGAAAGATAACGGGTCTATGCCAAGTTATGCGCTCACGCTTCGACTTGAAGTCCATCACCACGAAAAAAAAATCCTGCCAGGTCGGCACGAGCTCACACCATAGACGTGGACCCTTTGGCTCCAGATATGGCTCGGCGCCGCGGTCTACGACCCTAAGCTTGACGGATGCAAACCTAGCTGCAAGCGTTGTTCCCGGCCAATTGACACCTTCGGCTGGAACTCCCTCGACAACTGCTCCACCGGATATGGGAGAACAGCGCGCCATAACCCCGGCGCCGCCGCGTTGCAGCGCGAGGGTATCCTGGCTGCCGGGTTACCCTCGCGCCGCGAGGAGAACGGGCTCATGACCGACGCAGCGGATATCCCGGGAGACGTATACGTAACGAAGGTTTCTAGATGCTCGAGCGCCGCTTTTCCTACGCCGCTTTCGACTTAACTGTGCATGAGGAGATCCCAGACAGTGGACGAACCAACACTCTGCTCACACGCAGAGGCTTCAACCCGGGCGCAGCAGCATGCGATGCAGAGGAGCGCAATATCGCTGACTTTCTCCGCAGGAAAAATGAAGTTTCCCTCCTCTTCCTCACGGACAAAGGCATCACGTGGACGCGCAGTTTCCAGTTTCGGCCGTTCGGAATGGTCATATTCGGCGCCTACGCACATGAAGCTCGAAAAAATATCGATCAGTCCTCCGAGATCAGAGCAATTCGATTTAACCAATCGCCCGCGTCATGCCGCCGACAGATTATTCAAGCGAAAAGCATAGCGCACATAACTGCAATTGCGATAATGCTGAGTGGCCGACGGCTCCAGCCTAGCCATGTAGTTTTTTCCCTGCTCCAGCCGACGTCTCCTCTGGTTGATCGCCTATATGAGCAGAGAACTTTTCCATTAAAAAAGTTTCCAAATCAAAATGGCCTGAGCCAAGTGCTAAATTATTTGATTTCGCGCGGACATATTGGACATATGATCGATGGTTTTATTCTAATGAGTTGATTACTATTGGTTCCTTATATAGGACTTGGATTACTCTCTTGAATTAAACCTAAACGACTCTAAACTAATTTGCATGTCGTTCTTATTGAACGGTAATTAGTCTACTGTAAGCTGAATGTAACACGAAAAATAAGGATATTAATCGTAACTCATGAAAGCTGAATGTAACATCCCCCCCGATTGATATTCCGTTTTTTCGAATTATGTCACTGGGAATCCGATGCTGACCATTGCTTTTTTGAATAATATTTTGGATAGTAGTTTTCTCAGAAAATCAGCTTCTTGTTCAGTGGTTGGCACTTGAATCATTTTTAGCCATTTTTGATGGACTTTTTTCTTGTATGTAATGATGTCTCACATCCAAATGCTTGGTTCTCTTCGTTGGACCGTAACTGTCTGCAGTGTCAACAGCTCCCGTATTGTCAACTAGCATTTTCAGATTATTCCTAGTATCTCTGATTATTTCCCCATCATGGTACTTTGTTTGTGCTTTGTCATCAATTTTCAGAATATGTGGCGGAGGATTTTAGAAATGAGATTTTTGGTTGCAACCCAACTTTTCGATTTAGGTATTGGATAGTATGCGCTGGGTCCTAAGCTTTCGATTGAGCTATAAAACGTCCCATAGTTCTATGTGGTTCTCGAGAT